>OW121742.1:34296217-34411946 GCA_933228675.1 Stomorhina lunata | reverse complement strand
AACACTATATTAAATATTTATGTAGCTACACCCATACTCGAATGTATACAAATATTTCATTTAAAATTCACTTTTTCCATTGTATATTTAATGTATTTTTTTCCAGAACAAATATGTCTGTTGCTGCATATTTTATCTACTAGATTTTTTACAATATAAAAATATTTATTTCTGTTTTCGTTTCGCTTTACATATTTTAGGTCCTTACCAAAGACAGCGTTACGGTTTCCGTGGATGCTGTTGTCTATTATCGCGTCTCGAACGCAACCGTTTCTATAGCGAACGTAGAAAATGCTCATCATTCGACGCGTTTGCTGGCGCAAACGACACTTCGCAACACAATGGGCACAAGACATTTACATGAGATTCTTAGCGAACGTATGACTATTTCCGGAAATATGCAGGTAAATAACAAAAATCACATAAAAGCGAAAGTGTAAGCTTTCATTTTCTTTGTGTGTGTGTGTTAACTTAGATTTTCTACAAATTAAAATTGTTTTGCTAAGTAAGTGTGTGCAAGTGGGAGTGAATTTGAAAAATGTATTTGCTAAAAAATAGGTCATGATGTTAGAATAAGAATTTATAAATTTAAGAAATTATTTTAAAATATCCTATAAAAAGAAATGTCCATTAAAATTTCTATAAAAATAAGATTTTTTTTTTAATTTCTTAGAAAAAAGACATTTTTACAAATAAGATATTCTTTAAAAACAAAGAATGTCTTATTCAAAAAAAAACTGAAATTTCCTATAAAAACAAGAAACTTTTGAAAAATTTCCTATAAATATAATAGATTTTTTAAAAGTTTTCTATAAAAGTAAGATATTTTTGAAATATTTCCTATAAAAACAAAACCTTTTTGAAAACTTCATTATAAAAATAAGAAATTTTTGAAAAAATCCCATTAAAATAAGAAATTTTTGGAAAATTTCCTATAAAAAAAAGAAATTTTTAAAAAAATTAAAAATTTTTGAAAAATTTCTTACAAAAATAAGAAATTTGTAAAAAATTTCTCATAAAAATAAGTAAAAAATTTCTTATTTTAAAGAAAAGTTTTCAAAAATTTCTTATATTTAAAGGAAGTTTTTGAAAAATTTCTTATTTTTATAGGAAATTTTTCAAAAATTTCTTATTTTTATGGGAAAAATTTTCTACACAAGCAAGAAACTTGTGTAAAATGTCCTTTAAAAATAAAAAGGTTTTAAAAATTTGTCTATGAATACGAAGTTTTTTTTAGAAATTTCTTATAAAAATAAGAAATTTTTGAAAAATTTCCTATAAAAATAAGAAATTTTTGAAAAATTCTTTAAAGTTCAAGAAAACTTTAAAAATTTCTTATAAAAATAAGAAAAATTTCCTATAAAAATAAAAAAAATTTCCTATAAAAAAAAAGAAATTTTTGACAAAATTTTTAAAAAATAAGAAACCTTTAAAGATTTCCTATACAAATTAGAAACTATAGAAAATTTTGTTATAAAAAACCGGAAGTTTTCGAAAAATTTTCTGTAAATTCAAGAAATTTTTGAAAAATTTCCTATAAAAATAAGAATTTTTTGGAAATGTTCCTATAAAAATAAGAAGTTTTTGAAAAATTTCCTATAAAAATAAGAAATTTGTGTAAAGTTTGCTATAAAACTAAGAAATGTTTAAAAAATTTCCTATCAAAATAAGAAGTTTTTAAAAAATTTCCTATAAAAATGGAAAATTTTTAAAAATTTCCTATTAAAATAAGAAATTTTTGAACAATTTTCTATGCAAATAAGAAATTTCTGAAAAAGTTTCTATAAAAATAAGAAATTTTTGAAAATTTTTCTATGAAAATAAAAAATTTTTGAAAAATTTCTTATAAAAATAAGAAATATTGGAGAAATTTTCTACAAAAACAAAAAATTAAAAAAAAAATTTCCTTTAAAAATAAGAAATTTTTGAAAAATTTCCTATAAAAATCAAAAATTTTTGAAAAATTTTCTACAAAAATCAGAAATTTTTGAAAAATTTTCTATAAAATAAGAAATATTTTAAAAATTTCCTATAAAATAAGACATTTTTTAAAACTTTCTTATAAAAATAAGAAATTTTTTAAACTATTCTTATCAAAATAAGAAATTTTTGAAAAATTTTCTATAAAAATAAGAAACTTTTTAAAAATTTCCTATAAAAATAAAAAAATAAAATATATATAATATAAAATAAATAATAAAAAAATTTCTTATAAAAATAAGAAAATTTTCAAAAATTTCCTATAAAAAAGAAATTTTTGAAAAATTTCCGATAAAAATAAGATATTTTTGAAAATTTTCCTATAAAAATAAGCATTTTAAAAAAATTGCTTACCAGAAAAATTTTTTTTGAAAATTTTCCTATTAAAGTAAAAGAAAAGTTAGAAATTTTGGAAAAATTTCTGATAGAAAAATAAGAAATACATTTTTGGAAAACTTCTTATAAAAATAAGAAATTTTCGAGAAACTTCTTATAAAAATAAGAAATTTTTGAAAAATTTTCTATAAAAATAAGAAATTTTTGAAAAATTTAATATAAAAATAAGAAATTTCTTAAAAATTTCCTTTTAAAATAAGAAGTGTTTAAAAAAGTCCTATAAAAATGAGAAATTTTTGACAGATTTTCTATAAAAATAAGAAATTTTTGAAAAATTTATGATGGGTTTATATAACTCAAGCGTCTGACGATTGAGTGAAATTTACATGTGTTTTGTTATTGTAACAAAAACAAAATACATGTAAATTTCACTCAATCGTCAGATGCTTGAGTTATATAAACCCCACTTTAATATAAAAATAAGAAATTTCTTAAAAATTTCCTGTTAAAATATGAAGTGTTTAAAAAAAGTTCTATAACAATAAGAAATTTTTGAAAAGTTTCCCATAAAAATTAAGAAATTTTTGAAAAATTTGCTATAAAAATAACAAATTTTTGGAAAAACTTCCTATAAAGATAAAAAATTTTAATAAAATTTTCTATAAAAATAAGAAATTTTTGAAAAGTTTCCTATAAAATAGGAATTTTTTAAAAATTTTCCTATAAAAATTGTTAATTTTTGAAAAATTTCTATAAAAATAGAAAAATTTTGAAAAATTTCCTATAAAAATAAGAAATTTTTTAAAAATTTTAATTATTTCCTTCTAAAATAAGAAATTTCTGAAAATATTCCTAAAAAAAAATAAAAATTTTTTGACAAATCTGATATAAAAGGAAGAAATTTTTGAAAAATTTCCTATAAAATTAAGAAATTTTTAAAAATTTCCTCTAAAAATAAGAAATATTAGAGAAATTTTCAATATTTCAATATTCTTTTTGAAAATTCACCTATTTTCCCTAAACTTTTAGATTTCAAATATTTTTTCAGATTAACTTAATGGAAAACTTTGAGACAAATTTCTTCTATTTAAATTTCCTTTCAAAGCTAAATTCGAAATGATAAATTTATCTTAATAATTTTATTTTGTTATTTCATTTTATGTTCTCAGCTTCAATTGGATGAAGCCACCGATGCATGGGGCATTAAAGTAGAGCGTGTTGAGATGTAAGTAATAGTTTCCTCTTACACTAAATCCATAAAGCGTTAAGAAAGATTTATTTGCTATTTGTGTTACTTAACTTTTACCGAAGTGTTGCAAATAAATAGAAAATGTATTTTTTATATTCACACTTTTAGCAAAGATGTACGACTTCCGGTGCAGTTGCAAAGAGCCATGGCTGCGGAGGCGGAAGCAGCAAGAGAAGCCAGAGCCAAGGTCATAGCGGCAGAAGGTGAACAAAAGGCATCGCGTGCTTTGAGAGAAGCATCTGAAGTAATAGGCGGTTCGCCTGCTGCCTTACAATTAAGATATTTACAAGTAAGAATATTTTCTATGAAATCTTTGTATATAATAATAATATGACTTTTGCTTTCATTTTAGACTTTGAGCCAAATATCAGCAGAGAAAAATTCAACCATAGTCTTTCCCCTGCCCATAGATTTGATAACCTATTTCCTCAAGTCAAATGATGCTGCCACACAACAATTAGCCGAAGCTGCTGTTGCTGCCATGGACAAGATTGCCCAGAAACAGGACAACGAAACATCAACATCCTTAGAAAAAACTTCTTCCTAAGATTTAAGTTTTTATAATTAGAAACGAAATTTAAATTTATATACAAAAAAAAAAAACTTCACATAACCAAGACCACATTAGTTAAGTTGTTATATGAAAACCTAAAAGTATGCTTTAGACTTTTAACAAATTCTGCCTGTAGTTTTAATAAAATCCAGTTTTTTTGGATTGTCGCCTGTAGATATTTATAGAAAACTTTATAACCATAAAACTATATAATCTTTAGTCAGCCATAAATTTTAAAGCCTAGTTTTATTAACAAATAGTTTAAAGTACTTACTATTTCCAGCATTTTTCAAATAACTCTCTATCAAAACTATTAACCGACTTAACTCCAACTATTTAGAAACAGAACTACTGTATCAAACTATTACTTATTAATATCTATCTATATCTATTCCTTTACTTATCGAACTATTTAACTTAAAACTATCGATTATGTTAAATTTATAAGAATTTATTTAATAAATTAATTATAAAAAAACAGAAATTTAAAATTTTAATATTGATTCTAATATTATTCTAGAGGTAAGATGGCACAGTGGGTCAAAAACCACAAAACTCAAATGAAAACCTTTAAGTATTAAAAGTTGGGATTTACTTTTTCGTATTTTTATGAAAAAATATATACATTTTTTTTAAAAATCTCTAATTATCTAAGAAAATTTTCAAAAATTTCTTAATTTGATTTTTTAAATATTCGCTTAAGGAATTTTAAAGTAAAATTTTCCAATAATTTCTTATTTTTAGAAGAAGTTTGTTAAAAAACATTAGAAAATTATTCAAAAAACTTTATTTTTTCTATAGAAAATTTCCAAAAAATTTAATTTTTTTAGAAAATTTAAAAAAAAAATTCTAATTTTAATAGAAAATTTTTAAAAACTTTCGTATTTTTTTTATAGGAAATTATTAAAAAAATTTCATAAATTTTCAAAAATTTCGTATTTTTATAAAAAAAAATTTTAAAAATTTCGTATTTTTTTTAGGAAATTTTTCAAAAATTTCGTATTTTTATAGGAAATTTTTCAAAAATTTCTTAATTTTATAGAAATTTTTTCAAAAACTTCTTATTTTTATAGGAAAATTTTCATAGATTTCTTATATTTTTAGAAGTCTTTTTAAAAATGCCATATTTGAATAGCAAATTTTTCAAAAACTTCCTATTTTTATAGGAAATTTTTCAAAAATTTCCTTTTTTGTAGGAAAGTTTTCGTAATTATATTGAAAACTTTTCAAAAATTTCGTATTTTTATAGGAAATTTTTCAAAGATCTAGTATTTCTATAGGAAATTTTTTCAAAAATTTCGTATTTTTATAGCAAATTTTTTAAATATTTCGTATTTTTATAGGAAATTTTTCAAAAATTTCCTATTTTATAGGAAATTTTTCAAAAATTTTTTATGTTTATAAGAAAATTTTTCAAAAATTTCTTATTTTTTAGGAAATTTTTCAAAAATGTCTTATTTTTATAGCAAATTTTTTAAAAATTTCGTATTTTTATAGGAAATTTTTCAAAAATTATCTTTTTTTATAGGAAATTTTTAAAAAATTTCGTATTTTTATAGGAATTTTTTCAAAAATTTCGTATTTTTATAGGAAATTTTTCAAAAATTTCCTATTTTTATAGGAAATTTTTCAAAAATTTCCTATTTTTATAGGAAATTTTTCAAAATTTTCCTATTTTTATAGGAAATTTTTCAAAAATTTCCTATTTTTATAGCAAAATTTTTCAAAAATTTCCTATTTTTATAGGAAATTTTTCAAAAATTTCCTATTTTTATAGGAAATTTTTCAAAAATTTCCTATTTTTATAAGAAATTTTTCAAAAATTTCCTATTTTTATAGGAAATTTTTCAAAAATTTCCTATTTTTATAGGAAATTTCTCAAAAATTTCCTATTTTTATAGGAAATTTTTCAAAAATTTCCTATTTTTATAGGAAATTTTTCAAAAATTTCCTATTTTTATAGGAAATTTTTCAAAAATTTCCTATTTTTATAGGAAATTTTTCAAAAATTTCCTATTTTTATAGGAAATTTTTCAAAAATTTCCTATTTTTATAGGAAATTTTTCAAAAATTTCCTATTTTTATAGGAAATTTTTCAAAAATTTCCTATTTTTATAGGAAATTTTTCAAAAATTTCCTATTTTTATAGGAAATTTTTCAAAAATTTCCTATTTTTATAGGAAATTTTTCAAAAATTTCCTATTTTTATAGGAAATTTTTCAAAAATTTCCTATTTTTATAGGAAATTTTTCAAAAATTTCCTATTTTTATAGGAAATTATTCAAAAATTTCCTATTTTTATAGGAAATTTTTCAAAATTTCCTATTTTTATAGGAAATTTTTCAAAAATTTCCTATTTTTATAGGAAATTTTTCAAAAATTTCCTATTTTTATAGGAAATTTTTCAAAAATTTCCTATTTTTATAGGAAATTTTTCAAAAATTTCCTATTTTTATTGGAAATTTTTCAAAAATTTCCTATTTTTATAGGAAATTTTTCAAAAATTTCCTATTTTTATAGGAAATTTTTCAAAAATTTCCTATTTTTATAGGAAATTTTTCAAAAATTTCCTATTTTTATTGGAAATTTTTCAAAAATTTCCTATTTTTATTGGAAATTTTTCAAAAATTTCCTATTTTTATAGGAAATTTTTCAAAAATTTCCTATTTTTATAGGAAATTTTTCAAAAATTTCCTATTTTTATAGGAAAAAATTTCTAATTTTTGAAGAAAATTTTTCAAAAATGTCTTATTTTTATAAAAAATTTATCAAAAATTTCTTATTTTTCTTGAAAATTTTTTAAAAATTTATTTTAAAGGAAATTTTTCAAAAATTTATTTTTTAGAGGAATTTTTAAAAAATTTTTGTTTTTATAGAAATTTTTTTCAAAAGTTTTTTTTTTTCCAAAGGAAATATTTTTAGAATTTATTACTTTTATAAAGAATTTTATTTATAAAGAAATATTTTAAAATTTTTTATTTTTATAGAAATTTTTTAAAAAATTTCGTATTTTTATGAAAAACTTTTCAAAATTTTATTTATCTTTATAGGGAACTTTTCAAAAATTTCTTTATTTTATTTTTTTTAGGAAATCTTTCAAAAATTTTATATTTTTTAGGAAGTTTTTCAAAAATTTCCCATTTTGATATGAAAATTTGTAAAACATTTTTATTTCTTTTCAGGAAAATGTTTAAAAACTTCTATTTTTTAGCATAGTTTTCAAAAATTTTTCATTTTTGTAGGAAAGTTTTTTTAAATTTCCTTATTTTTCAAAAATATCTTATTTTTAAAGGAAGTTTTGAAAAAATCTTAATATTTAATAAAAATTTTTTAAAAATTTCTTAAAAATATTTTTTAAAAGCTTATCATTTTCATAAGAATTTTTCTTAATTTCTTATTTTATTAAGAAGTTTTCAAAAATGTCTTATTTTTATAGGAAATTTTTCAAAAGTTTTTAATTTTACAAGAAATTTTTCAAAAATATCTCGTTTTAATAAAAAAAAGTTCGTATAAGATTTCTTATTTTCATAGGAAATTTTTAAAACCTTTTTTTTTTGTTGTTATGAGAAATTTAAAAAAACAGGACATTTTATAAAAATTTCCCATAAAAACATCACATTTTGTAAAAATTTCCTATATAGGAATTTAATTAGTTATGGATTTACCTATTTAAATACTTATAAATGTCATTCGACTTTAACGACAATTTTCCTGTTTAAAAATTAATAAATTTAATTGTTTTAATAAATGCAATAATTAAAGGAAAAGCAAAGACCCATACATATTTACATGCATATATTTCGGTAAGTATGTGAGAATAATGCCTTTTGCTTTTTTGTTTTTACAATTTAGTTTTAATTAATTGCTCCATGTTTTTCTAACGTTTTGATAACATTTTTAGAAAATATTAAGAAGGATATAAAATTCTGTGTTATCTGATTAAGAAGTTAGATTAAAAGTAAGCCGGTTTGTGTCTATGATAAAACTAAAACTGTAAACCTAATGTTGGCTTAAGTACAAGATAAAGTGTAATAAAAATAAAGAATGATTTTAATTTACAAACATTTTAAATAATGTCGCTTTTAGGCATTAAAGGTTGTAAAAGGGTTAAAAATGTTGTGTGTCGTTAATTAAGATTTTAAAAATTTAAACTAAATTGCGTTAATTTTTTTTCTTATTTCACAATTAATGACATATGCCCAAGTTAGTATTATAGAACTAATTATAAAAATAAGTTGTTTTGACTAAAAAACACTTACGTTCCAAAATCATAAAACTTTTTAACTCAAAGCTACATTTCTACTAAATTTTTCATGAAAAACCTTTCTAATGACGTTTTTCAGGTTTGATTTTATTTAAAGAAAAAAATTTAAAATACATACATTACTTTGAAAATATTAAATTTTTCCCCCTTAATAAATAAACGTGTAGGTCTTTTTAGCTGTTGACAGGTGATTTCAAGGTTATACGTTTCACTAAGGGCAGGTTAATATTCTCTAATAACTGCAAGAACATGAAAGGGACTCAATCATTTCACGGATTTAATTTCACTTGTACTTGTAGTAAGACAACAACAACAAAAACAATAAATATAAGTTCAAAGCAATAAAATATTTTCCTTGTCATCAAAGCAACACCTTCTATTAGCTCGAAATGGAAATCAAAGAAATACGAAGGAACTTGACGTAAAATTAGGGAATTTATTATGATAGAAATATAAAAGTTTTGGAATTAAGTTATAAATTAAAAAATTTTGTGAGGGGATACAACTTTTTAACAACTTTGTATTATATTTACACTAGTCTACAAAGTTAAACCTTTTAAATTACTTAAGATCAGAAAACAGTTTTTTTTTATAAAAATAAGAAATCTTTGAAAAATTTCTTAAAAAAAAATGAAAAATTTTTGAAAAAATTCCAATAAAAATAAGAAATTTTTGAAAAAATCCCTATAAAAATAAGAAATTTTGGAAAAATTTCTTAAAAAAATAAGAAATTTTTGAAAAAATTCCTATAAAAATAAGAAATTTTTGAAAAATTTCATACAAAAATAAAATTAAAAAAAAAAATTCCTACTAAAAAAAGAAATTTTTGAAAAATTTTCTATAACAATTAAAAAATTTCTTACAAAAATAAGAAAATTTGAAAAATTTCTTACAAAAATAAGAAACTTTTAAACAAAATTCTTACAAAAATAACAAAATTTGAAAAATTTCTTACAAAATTTTTGAAAATTTCCTATAAAAATAAGAAATTTTTGAAAAATTTCCTATAAAAATAAAAAATTTTTAAAAAACTTCCTATAAAAATAAGAAATTTTTGAAAAAAATTCCTATAAAAATAAGAAATTTTTGAAAAATTTCATATAAAAATAAGCAATTTTTGAATATTTCCCATAAAAATAAGAAATTTTTGAAAAATATCTTATAAAAATAAGAAATTTTTTAAATAATTTTCTATTCAAATAAGACATTTTTGAAAAATTTCCTATAAAATTAAGAAATTTTTGAAAAATTTCCTATAAAAATAAGAAATTTTTGAAAAAATTTCCTATAAAAATAAGAAATTTTTGAAAAATTTCCTATAAAAATAAGAAATTTTTGAAAAATTTCCTATAAGAATAAGAAATTTTTGAAAAATTTCCTATAAAAATAAGAAATTTTTGCAAAATTTGCTATAAAAAAAAGAAACTTTTGAAAAATTTCCTATCAAAATAAGAAATTTTTGAAAAATTTCCTATAAAAATAAGAAATTTTTGAAAAATTTCCTATAAAAATAAGAAATTTTTGAAAAATTTCCTATAAAAATAAGAAATTTTTGAAAAATTTCCTATAAAAATAAGAAATTTTTGAAAAATTTCCTATAAAAATAAGAAATTTTTGAAAAATTTCCTATAAAAATAAGAAATTTTTGAAAAATTTCCTATAAGAATAAGAAATTTTTGTAAAATTTCTTATAAAAATAAGAAATTTTTGAAAAATTTGCTATAAAAATAAGAAATTTTTGAAAAATTTCCTATCAAAATAAGAAATTTTTGAAAAATTTCCTATAAAAATAAGAAATTTTTGAAAAATTTCCTATAAAAATAAGAAATTTTTGAAAAATTTCCTATAAAAATAAGAAATTTTTGAAAAATTTCCTATAAAAATAAGAAATTTTTGAAAAATTTCCTATAAAAATAAGAAATTTTTGAAAAATTTCCTATAAAAATAAGAAATTTTTGAAAAATGTCCTATAAAAATAAGAAATTTTTGAAAAATTTCCTATAAAAATAAGAAATTTTTGAAAAATTTCCTATCAAAATAAGAAATTTTTGAAAAATTTCCTATAAAAATAAGAAATTTTGAAAAATTTCCTATAAAAATAAGAAATTTTTGAAAAATTTCCTATAAAAATAGGAAATTTTTGAAAAATTTCCTATAAAAATAGGAAATTTTTGAAAATTTCCTATAAAAATAAGAAATTTTTGAAAAATTTCCTATAAAAATAAGAAATTTTTGAAAAATTTCCTATAAAAATAAGAAATTTTTGAAAGATTTCCTATAAAAATAAGAAATTTTTGAAAGATTTCCTATAAAAATAAGAAATTTTTGAAAAATTTCTTATAAAAATAAGAAATTTTTGAAAAATTTCCTATAAAAATAAGAAATTTTTGAAAAATTTCCTATAAAAATAAGAAATTTTTGAAAAATTTCCTATAAAAATAAGAAATTTTTGATAAATTTCCAAAAAAATAAGAAATTTTTGAAAAATTTCCTATAAAAATAAGAAATTTTTGAAAAATTTCGTATAAAAATAAGAAATTTTTGAAAAATTTCCTATAAAAATAAGAAATTTTTGAAACATTTCCTATAAAAATAAAAAATTTTTGAAAAATTTCCTATAAAAATAAGAAATTTTTTAAAAATTTCTTAAAAAATAAGAAATTTTTGAAAAAATTCCTATAAAAATAAGAAATTTTTGAAAAAATTTATATGAAAATAAGAAATTTTTGAAAATTTTTCTATAAAAATAAGAATTTTTTGAAAAATTTCCTATAAAAATAAGAAATTTTTGAAAAATTTTCTATACAAATAAGAAATTTTTGAAAAATTTCATATAAAAATAAGAAATTTTTGAAAAATTTCATATAAAAATAAGAAATATTTTGTGAAATTTCCCATAACAATTATATTTTTTTTAAATATTTCATATAAAATTAAGAAGTTGTTTAAAAATTTCTTATAAAATTAAGAAATTTTTTAAATATATCCTATAAAAATAAGAAATTTGGAAAAAACTTCCTAAAAAAAATAAAATTTTTTGAAAAATTTCCTATAGAAATAAGAAATTTTTTTTTAAATTTTCTATTACGAGTAAAATAAGAAAATTTTGAAAAAGAATCTTACTGGAAAATTTGTATTTGGTTTGATAATAATTTTGTTTTTCTAGATTGGAAAACTTTGTCACCAAATGTCACTATTTCCCCCTAAATGTAGTGGTATATGTTAATTCTCATAAATGTAAAGCAAAATTCTGTTTGATGTTTACTTTGGAGCTGATTAAATCAAACTTAAATGTGGTCATTTGGGGAAAAACAAAATTGTAAAAATACTTTTATTCTAATAAATTGAACATGTGTTTGCATATTAAGGAAAAATTAGAAAAACTTTGAAAACAATATCTATAAAGTGAAAGGTTTTTAAAAGTGCTGTTGAATTAAGGTGAAAGTTTAAAAACTTGCGTGTTTTAAATTTTAAAAAGTTGTTTAATATAATGCATTAAAGAGTTGAAAACAAAATTTCTAAGGATATTTCCTAAAACACACCCAATTCAAAAAACTGCTATTAACATTTTATTATATTTAATAATTCAGTCTATTTATAGCTGACTTGTCCTCTTCTAGTCTAGTTCATATACTTAATAGTTGAATAAACTACTGCCTCCAATAAGAGCTAAGTGACCAGAAAACTGTAGGTATTTTTTATAACGTGAACTCAACCCACTATTGTCCTTAAGTAGCCTAATATAAGTCTCCATTGTAAAGAATATGCATAAATGACAAGTTCATTAACTAACTTTGGAGACAATACAATTTTGAACAGTTGGGTTTATATACTACACGTAATTATATGTATCACAAACAGTTCAGGCGACAATATTTTCAATGCCTATAGAAATATAGAAATTTTTCTATAAAAATAAAAAATTTTTGAAAAATTTTATATAAAAATAAGTTATTTTTGAAAATATTCCTATAAAAATAAGAAATTTTATAAACATTTTTAATTTTTATAGGAAAATTAAAAAAAAAAATTTTATAAGAAATACTTCAAAAATTTCTTATTTTTATAAGAAATTTTTCAAAACTTTTTTATTTTCATAGGAAATTTTTAAAAAATTCTTATTTACAAAAAATTTTTCAAAATTTTTTAATTTTTATAGGAAATTTTAAGAATTTTTTTTATTTTTATAGGAAGCTTTTTAAAAATTTCTAATTTTGATAGGAAATTTTTCATAAATTTCTTATTTATGTAGGAAATATTTCAAAAATTGCTTGTTTTGATGGGAACTTTTCAAAGATTTCTTATTTTTATAGAATATTTTGCTAAAATTTCGTATTTTTATAGGGTATTTTTAAAAAATTTCTTGTTTTTATAGGACACTTTTTATTTTATAGGAAATTTAAAAAAAATTTCTTATTATTATAGGTTATTTTTAAAAAATTTCTTGTTTTCTATAGGAATTTTTGGAAAAAAAATGTTTTTTCTACAAGAAATTTAAAAAAAAAAATCTTGTTTTTATAGGAAATTTTTCTATTTCTTATTTTTACAGAAAATTTTTCAAAAATATCTTGTTTTTATAGGAAATTTTTCCATAATTTCTTATTTTTATATCAAATTTTTAAAAATTTTATATTTTTACAGGAAATTTTTCAAAAACTTTATATTTTTATCGCAAATTTTTCAAAAATCTTTTATTTTTACAGAAAATTTTCCAAAAATTTCTTAGTTTTATAGAAAATTTTCCAAAAATTTCTTATTTTTATGGGAGATTTTTCGAAAATTTCTTGTTTGTCATAGAAAATTTTTCTAAAATTTGAAACTGCTGGGTATAGTAACACGTAATAACTGTTTACTTGTGGAATGTTTCGCTGTTAAATAAATTAACGAAAATTGTTTTGGTATTAGTGGTATCTATATATACAGATACACATATTTTGTTACTGTTATAATAATAACCTGTCATATACATTTGAATATAGCTATAAACTTCATTTACACTAAAAAGAAATTAATGGTTAGTTTTTATTTGAAATTTTAGTATTCATTCTATTGTCCTGTCAAGCAGAACTTACCGAATAATTGTAAGTGATTTACGCAGGACTTAAAAAGTTAATACGTATATAAAAGAAATAAATTTATTCAAAAAATTTACATATTGTGCATTAGTAGTGTTGAAATTTTCGCTTTTTAGTTTTTTCTTAACACTTCTATAAATTACTTCATATAAAGACTCATGTGTTGGTGTGGGTGTTTGAGTAAATAAATTTTAAATAAACATGAAAATTAGTTAATGTGTTAGTTGATTTCAAAATTTGTTTAAGATTTTTATTAAAGCGTTTATTTTGTATTGTGAGCTATAATTATAAAAAAGCTCTAACTAAAACATTTTATTAAAAAGATGTGAAGAAAAAATTATAATTAAATACAAAACGAAAAACATTCAACAATTCTGTCTTTAGTGATTTAATTTGATTTATATGATTTCAACTAATTTGGACTATTTTTCTGCTAATTTAATAGAAGCTCGTGTCAAATGTGCATTACAAAGTAATTTTTTTGTGATTGTTTTTCTAAAACACTTTATCAAAGGATATAATCAGGAAAAATAGTTGTGAACTAAAAAACAAATGATTTATGACTCTTGTAGAAAAATGAAAACAAAAAAAAAAAAACAAAAATACACCATGAACTTGGATAATCAATCTAATGAAATGTGGCTAAATAACAAAATAAAAATATTTACTATCAACTAAAAATGCAATTGATAAATTGGGAGTCTTTGTTTTGTTTAAATTTTTCAAAAAAATTTTTTTTTAATATTTTCGATACCATTTTTATAACATAATTTTTCTTGAGTTTAAAATAGAGCTTAGTTTTGGCGACATCAAGTTTTCTGGATTTGATTAAAATCTCACATGGATTTGCCTCTCGTGGTACAAAATTGACATTGTACAATTAATAAAAGTGCCTTTTTTTCTGTCGTAGCATGATCTTTATATAAGACGTCTAAAAATTTAGTATCTTAAAATAAATTGCAATTGAACTACCTACAAGTGCTAGCAATATATGCAGAAAAATGTGTAAAACTATGTTAATATGTTAAAAAAGTTAAGTCTATTACCCGAAGAGTTAAGAGTTTGTTTTCCATTTTCTCATCTTTTTTAATCGTTTTTTATAAAGTTCACAACGACTGAAAAGAAATAAGTATTATAATATTTAGAAAAAAATGTTTCTCATTAAAATATTATATTTTTTCAACTAACGACATAATAAATATAAACAAAAATTATACAGACATTGATTTTTGTTAGCTTGCATGTGTTTAAATATTTTTTTATAATCATGTAAATACAACTAATAGGTACATTAGGGTGGTACAAACAAAAATAGTTTTTAAAGGAAAATTTAAAATGTGTATATTTTGAACTATGCCATTATCTATATCTTCGAGTATTTCTTAGTTTATATCTTAGTGTATGTCTATGTATTAGTCTATGTCTTAGTCCATGTCTTAGTCTATGTCTTAGTCTATGTCTTAGTCTATGTCTTAGTCTATGTCTTAGTCTATGTCTTAGTCTATGTCTTAGTCTATGTCTTAGTCTATGTCTTAGTCTATGTCTTAGTCTATGTCTTAGTCTATGTCTTAGTCTATGTCTTAGTCTATGTCTTAGTCTATGTCTTAGTCTATGTCTTAGTCTATGTCTTAGTCTATGTCTTAGTCTATGTCTTAGTCTATGTCTTAGTCTATGTCTTAGTCTATGTCTTAGTCTATGTCTTAGTCTATGTCTTAGTCTATGTCTTAGTCTATGTCTTAGTCTATGTCTTAGTCTATGTCTTAGTCTATGTCTTAGTCTATGTCTTAGTCTATGTGTTAGTCTATGTCTTAGTCTATGTCTTAGTCTATGTCTTAGTCTATGTCTTAGTCTATGTCTTAGTCTATGTCTTAGTCTATGTCTTAGTCTATGTCTTAGTCTATGTCTTAGTCTATGACTTAGATTATGCCTTAGTCTATGTCTTAGTCTATGCCTTAGCCTATGTCTTAGTCTATGTCTTAGTCTATGTCTTAGTCTATGTCTTAGTCTATGTCTTAGTCTATGTCTTAGTCTATGTCTTAGTCTATGTCTTAGTCTATGTCTTAGTCTATGTCTTAGTCTATGTCTTAGTCTATGTCTTAGTCTATGTCTTAGTCTATGTCTTAGTCTATGTCTTTGTCTATGTCTTAGTCTATGTCTTGGTCTATGTCTTAGTCTATGTCTTAGTCTATGTCTTAGTCTATGTCTTAGTCTATGTCTTAGTCTATGTCTTAGTCTATGTCTTAGTCTATGTCTATGTCTTAGTCTATGTCTTAGTCTATGTCTTAGTCTATGTCTTAGTCTATGTCTTAGTCTATGTCTTAGTCTATGTCTTAGTCTATGTCTTAGTCTATGTCTTAGTCTATGTCCTAGTCTATGTCTTAGCCTATGTCTTAGTCTATGTCTTAGTCTATGTCTTAGTCTATGTCTTAGTCTATGTCTTAGTCTATGTCTTAGTCTATGTCTTAGTCTATGTCTTAGTCTATGTCTTAGTCTATGTCTTAGTCTATGTCTTAGTCTATGTCTTAGTCTATGTCTTAGTCTATGTCTTAGTCTATGTCTTAGTCTATGTCTTAGTCTATGTCTTAGTCTATGTCTTAGTCTATGTCTTAGTCTATGTCTTAGTCTATGTCTTAGTCTATGTCTTAGTCTATGTCTTAGTCTATGTCTTAGTCTATGTCTTAGTCTATGTCTTAGTCTATGTCTTAGTCTATGTCTTAGTCTATGTGTTAGTCTATGTCTTAGTCTATGTCTTAGTCTATGTCTTAGTCTATGTCTTAGTCTATGTCTTAGTCTATGTCTTAGTCTATGTCTTAGTCTATGTCTTAGTCTATGTCTTAGTCTATGTCTTAGTCTATGTCTTAGTCTATGTCTTAGTCTATGTCTTAGTCTATGTCTTAGTCTATGTCTTAGTCTATGTCTTAGTCTATGTCTTAGTCTATGTCTTAGTCTATGTCTTAGTCTATGTCTTAGTCTATGTCTTAGTCTATGTCTTAGTCTATGTCTTAGTCTATGTCTTAGTCTATGTCTTAGTCTATGTCTTAGTCTATGTCTTAGTCTATGTCTTAGTCTATGTCTTAGTCTATGTCTTAGTCTATGTCTTAGTCTATGTCTTAGTCTATGTCTTAGTCTATGTCTTAGTCTATGTCTTAGTCTATGTCTTAGTCTATGTCTTAGTCTATGTCTTAGTCTATGTCTTAGTCTATGTCTTAGTCTATGTCTTAGTCTATGTCTTAGTCTATGTCTTAGTCTATGTCTTAGTCTATGTCTTAGTCTATGTCTTAGTCTATGTCTTAGTCTATGTCTTAGTCTATGTCTTAGTCTATGTCTTAGTCTATGTCTTAGTCTATGTCTTAGTCTATGTCTTAGTCTATGTCTTAGTCTATGTCTTAGTCTATGTCTTAGTCTATGTCTTAGTCTATGTCTTAGTCTATGTCTTAGTCTATGTCTTAGTCTATGTCTTAGTCTATGTCTTAGTCTATGTCTTAGTCTATGTCTTAGTCTATGTCTTAGTCAATGTCTTAGTCTATGTCTTAGTCTATGTCTTAGTCTATGTCTTAGTCTATGTCTTAGTCTATGTCTTAGTCTATGTCTTAGTCTATGTCTTAGTCTATGTCTTAGTCTATGTCTTAGTCTATGTCTTAGTCTATGTCTTAGTCTATGTCTTAGTCTATGTCTTAGTCTATGTCTTAGTCTATGTCTTAGTCTATGTCTTAGTCTATGTCTTAGTCTATGTCTTAGTCTATGTCTTAGTCTATGTCTTAGTCTATGTCTTAGTCTATGTCTTAGTCTATGTCTTAGTCTATGTCTTAGTCTATGTCTTAGTCTATGTCTTAGTCTATGTCTTAGTCTATGTCTTAGTCTATGTCTTAGTCTATGTCTTAGTCTATGTCTTAGTCTATGTCTTAGTCTATGTCTTAGTCTATGTCTTAGTCTATGTCTTAGTCTATGTCTTAGTCTATGTCTTAGTCTATGTCTTAGTCTATGTCTTAGTCTATGTCTTAGTCTATGTCTTAGTCTATGTCTTAGTCTATGTCTTAGTCTATGTCTTAGTCTATGTCTTAGTCTATGTCTTAGTCTATGTCTTAGTCTATGTCTTAGTCTATGTCTTAGTCTATGTCTTAGTCTATGTCTTAGTCTATGTCTTAGTCTATGTCTTAGTCTATGTCTTAGTCTATGTCTTAGTCTATGTCTTAGTCTATGTCTTAGTCTATGTCTTAGTCTATGTCTTAGTCTATGTCTTAGTCTATGTCTTAGTCTATGTCTTAGTCTATGTCTTAGTCTATGTCTTAGTCTATGTCTTAGTCTATGTCTTAGTCTATGTCTTAGTCTATGTCTTAGTCTATGTCTTAGTCTATGTCTTAGTCTATGTCTTAGTCTATGTCTTAGTCTATGTCTTAGTCTATGTCTTAGTCTATGTCTTAGTCTATGTCTTAGTCTATGTCTTAGTCTATGTCTTAGTCTATGTCTTAGTCTATGTCTTAGTCTATGTCTTAGTCTTTGTCTTAGTCTATGTCTTAGTTTATATCTTGGTCTATGTCTTAGTATATGTCTTAGTCAATGTCTTAGTCTATGTCTTACCTCTGTGTTTGTTTCTAAATTTATTTCTTATTTTAAATATTATTCTAAGTTTTACACTTTAGGGCCGCCCTAATATTTTTATTTGAACTATCTTGTATCTTTTTATCTTACACTCTCTCTCAACTATTTAAATAATTTATAAGATGTGTTATAAAATTTGTATAACGATGTGATGTTCTTAAGTTTTACCCAACTCATATGGCAAAATTTTAGACATGCACTTGCCTACACAGAGAACTTATCAGCTTGCAACTTACAGCTTTACAGTGAAGGATACATTTAAAGGTACCAAAACAAAAACGAAAGTAGTTTTAAAAATAAATTAAATTTGTTTATAACTTATGAGTCATCGGCCTTTAAATATCATACTTGAGTTATTTAATAGTCTTCGTAGAACATTTTAATATATTGATCCTAATTTCTATATCCACCACTGTATATTGTAAATTCACGTATTACCCTAAATGTTTTATTTATAACTTAAGGATTTTCCGGCATGTTAAATCGATGTTTGAATAAGTATTTGAAGCTCATGTGTATGATTGTGCATGTCTGTGCATGACTTCAGTTGATGCCTTACTAATGTTTGCTGATTTGTTTTTTATTTCTTTTGAACTTTGGTTTTATTTGAAAAACAGTTTTTAGCATCATTTTTGCTCTGAATTTGATATTAAGTAGAATTTGGATTTCTAATTTCTTTTCTTGTTTTTTTTTTTGTATTTTACAAAAATGCAGCTTGTAGCAGTTCTGGTTGTTCTCTAAAATGGATACACAGTTGCATCAACATATTACCACGATTTCAAATGGTGGCGGCAGTGGTGGCGTTGGTTCTGGTCGTGTTGGCGGTAATGGGGTAACGGCTGTGCAACGTGACGATGAGTATCGAGATCGTATGTTAAAAAGTAAGTTAATTGGATGGAAAATTTAATTAAATATTACATATAAATATTTTTTTGCAAAATAATTTAAAATTTTTGTCTTCTTCTTTAATGCTTTTCCTTTTGCCAAAACTTTGATGCGTCTTTGGTGTTAATGTTTGCTTATAATTTGGAATATTTGAATGCAGTACGAAGATTAAGTAAGTAAATTTAAAAAATTGTGTTAAAATTAAAGCATTTTTTTTTGTTAATATAAAAATTTGAATTTGAAGTTAATTTAAGTTTTAAATGAAAGTGAATGATGCAATTTTTTTGAAGAATATTGCTTAGGAAAATAGCTTTTGCGCTGTGCAAAAATTCAATAATGTGATTAGTATTAGAATAAGTATAACAATTGGTGTTATTATAAGATGCGGAAGGAAGTTGCACAGCTTTACAGGACGGAATTGATTATAAATCTAACTTTAAAAAAAGTTTAAGTCCTGGGGCCAAATTACGGCATTCGATGTCGATCGAAAACTCCAACTTTTAAGCGAATATTGTAAAGTATACTTTAGGGATGTTCAAAATTACTTTGATGCAAAAAATTTAATGAAATTTAGTATCCATTTTAATTCGTTTTTAAAAATATATATTATTCAATTGAAGCTCTTTTACTATTGCTCATCTTTTGGCAAATAACTTCAAAAAAATGTAGTAAACTCTGCATCTTTTAAATAATTTTGATTGTCCTTAAAGTATGCTATACAAATATTTTGAAAATGTTTAAAATTTCGATCGATATCGAATGCCATAATTTGGCCCCTGGTTTTAATTCTGCAGCTTAATTAAAGACACCCCTGCAACTGTAAGGCCATTTTGACCTTCATACCTAAACCGAGTATTATCTCACAAGATGAACTATATATAAATGGTTCCTGTTATACTGATCTCATAGATCTGAAAGCTTTAAATCTGGAATATTGACATAAAATATATCTTTGCAATGTTAAAGGATTTCTAGCAAGTATTCATTAATTTTTGAAGAAACTAGTGATATTCCTTCTGAAGACTATAGAATTGACATAAAACTGTTGTGAAATAGCCAACCCGCTTTTTGGTAGATCTAGTGAGATCTACTGAATTCCTGCCGAATATAGCACCCAATACAATTGTTTTTCTACATATAGAGCCTCCAAGATCTGAGATTGCACCAGTAGATATCCTTAGGTAAATTATGCTGAAAGACAGCTCTGAAGCTTTACGGTTACATATCCTTGTATGAAAAACCGACTTATTTTAGACCTATCACTGATAGGCTATCAGTGTATTTTTCCGTATTAAAATGTCGATCAGAAACTTGTATGAAGAAGTCAGCGGGTAGCATTCACGGAGATGTAATAGGTAGAGTTTTACCTAATATGAAATTGAACGTCAGGAAGTCCGTCTTCGACCTTCTTTTGAAAAGACTTAAGTTCCTCTAACATAAATCGAATTGTTGGTAGAATGACATCACAAGGCGGTGCCCAATCTTTCTCACATATATGAAACCCCGATCTAAACATAATATCTATTATCCCTTTAGGAAGTTTGTAAAGGTTGCTGCATAAGTAGATATGGTAGTATTAGTTAGGAGGACATTTTTTTCAATAACATTTTTAGGCTATAGTCGCACTTTAGTTAGAGCACAACCTTTTGTGGTCTCTTGTCTCGTGGATCACACAACTATGTATATAGCGTTTATCCAGTGGATCACAGAGCGGACTTCCAGTGGATCATAGAACTATTCTTTTATATTGGATTTTGCATCAATCGGACTTCTCCATATTCTAGCAGGTCCACCAACATGAATTCCAACGAAATGCTTGTCGAGTAATACAAGCATTTGGCTTTCAAAATGTTTAGCCTGTCCAGCGCCATTTTCTTTAACATACCTCCATAGTAGCAGGGATTTGGTTTGTAGCGTTAAGAAGATCTTTATTTCTGGGACTTTGCCGTAAGCATTTCTTTGCATTTTGTGCGTTTTCAAGTTTCGTAATCGTAATACAGAATAGACTTGACATTCGAGTTGTATATACGTAACTTTGTAATTGTTTATATTTGTCGATATTTCCAAATGGCTCGAAGAATACCAAATGCAGGTTTTTCCTTATTAATATGCGATTCTATGTCATCGTCGGCGCCACCTCTTGTTGATATCAAACTTTCTAGACAATTGAAGGTTCCTACGCAACCAATAACCTGATGCGATAGGACGAGTTTGCGCCATAGCCACTAGGCATAATCTTTGATTTGGAAACATTGAATCTCGGATCCAACTATCCGAGTATTTTATTAAAAGTGACCTAAACTTTAGCTTTGAAGACGTACGTCATTAGCATCATCCAAGAGATCTAGTGGTTTGAATCCAATGGACACTCCATTGGTTACTGTGACTACCATTCACAACCGTGGCCTATATAAAAAAATATAATCTAGAGATGGGGAAAAAAAAATTCGCAGCTCAAGTACAGCGTAAGAGACTGTATCCAAGCACCAACTAAGAAATCAAATATAATTATTTTGATAGGCCATGTATTAAGGAGGGATCAAAATAGGGTACACAAGCTAATTATTGACTATACACCACAACGCACTATGATATTTCTCTGCAAAAAAGCCATATTTTGACCACTGCTTTTAAAAAATCTAATGATGCAGTTCTATAGAGAAGAGTCTAGATATTAGGGATCAATGATTGTTTTCAAGAAAAAGTTATATTACATGTTATAAAAAAAGAATTGAAATGTGCTTAAAGTTCTAAAACGAAAAGTGATGAAATTTTTTATCAAACTCATGCATCGAATATAGTTTCACAGCCTTTATCTTAATGTCAATGTAATTAAGGTACAATACTTTGGTTTTGGTCTCATAAGAAAAATAACTTAATCATGTATATGGATTAAGAGATATCAGCAAATCAAAAAAGCGCTACAAAATACAGTGTTTCTTTTTCTTTGGACAAAAACTAAGTTGGCTCGGTTTTGCTCGGTGCTCCCACCATAACCATATGAAAGGTGAAAGCCTTTTCATGATATTGAGAGAAAAAAATTCACCGAAATTTACCAATCGTAAAACAAAGTTCAAAATTTTCTGAAAAAAGTCAAGTAAATTGTTACCAAAAATTTAAGCAAAAAGTGTTGCAGTCGTTTAGGCGTAACTTTTTAAGCAAATTCTATTTAAGTGTGAGTCCAAGGCAGATACCCCTAGGAGTCAAAGGATTTTAACAAAATTGGTGGAGCTTGTTTGTTTTATTAAACTAATAGACATTTGCCAAATTTCATCAAATTCTGTTAAGAATTGCGGCTTATGTATATGAGAAGAAACATAAGTAAACGAATGGGGGTCCAAAGGAGGTACCCTGAGGAGTGAACGGATGTCAAACAAAATTAATAGAGGCCTAATGCTTAATAGAGGTCCAATGGTTTAATGCAATTATGCTTTTAATACCTTTGGGTATAATTAGCACACAAGAAGCTGCAGTTGCAGCATTTTATTGCTGTTGTAATTGCTTATGGCCACAGTGTAATCCTTTATATAATCTTTGAGATGCAAGGTACAATTAACTATATAGCTAATATTGATAAAGATACGTTAACATACGGAACTCCAGCTTCTGAACTGATAGCTCTAGACTTAGTAATTACGTTGACTTTAAAGTCTTTATCAAAAAACCATCGGATCAGTATAGCATTTTATAGGTTAAAAGCCAAGCCAGTAATAAATTACCATATTGGCTATTTGGGGCATTATTGTATTCTTCAAAACTTAAGCTGTAATTAGGTTTCTGGTTTCTTTTTTACTGAATTTAAAATCAGCTATTAATTTCAGCAGATCTCTCAATATTATATGGACCTGTCCAGTATACATTTTTTGTGGGAAAGGGGCCACAAAACTATATCAAGAAACCATAAAATAGAAGAGTCACCTAAATTTGGAAGAATTGAAACCTGAAGGCATGTTCCTAACCACCTGCATACTCCAGCCAGCGAAAAAGATCATCTTAGATTATATAGTAATGGTATATATCTGTCCGAGGTTGTATTAAAAAAACGATCCGACTTTTGTAAAAACTGTGGGAAAGAAGTGGACCCTTTAAAAATTTTATTGCTCTTGCTCTTCCTTTGCGTAAATGACTCTTCCTGTGCGTAAATGACTCTTCCTTTGCGTAAATGACTCAGAACTCACATTTTGTAGGGACCTAGACGGTGTTGATATTATGGGAGCTAGATTTCAACATATCATTCAGGACTTCATAGAATAAGTATATAAATCTGATGACTAGACGTTCACATAACCAAACCTTTATCTGGTATTTGTATATATTATACATATACAATTTTAATATTTCTTTTTTAGTTTTTTGTAGTCCTGACTGACATTTTTTATATCTAACACGTGCTAATGTTTCGATTTCTTATTTCAATAAAATATTTATCAATTATTATGATTAATTACAAAGACTTGGCAGAGGTTAACACAATTTATTTGTACATACTTGTTATAGGTCTTTTACACATTTATTGGTAAGAAGGTACTTTTCTTTTACTAATTAACTACTTGATATTTGTTTTTATTGAAAGGAAAAATGTGTATCTTGTCAATCCTTAAGGCAATATATACAAATAAAATTATAGTTGTACCACAAGGACCCTACTATTACTTTGCTTTCGTTAAGAATTTCGACTTAAATAAGTTCAAGGTTCAATTCGGTCTACCTCTAGATCATATGTTTTATGTACAGAAATTGTTTCGTATATTCATAATTTGATTCATAATTTGAATTTTGTACTCAAAATTTGTTATTATCGTTCTTATACTTTTGTGACTGTGTGTAGCTTTGTCTTCTTTTGTCATAATAAAGAATTTATGGGGTCATTCGTTTAAGTCTTATTTCTTTTGAATTAAATTTTATTAGTAACAAAGAAAAACAGATGTAAAACAATATTAATTTTCCCATAATTTCTTTTTAATATAAATTTTCTTTGAAGATTTCATTTTATTTTTTTACTTTATTGCTATACAATAAGAAGAAACTATAAATTACGCATTTTAATATAATTTCAAGAAAAAACAAAATATCGTTGGTCTCATGTAGAAAGGCCCTAACTCGCAAATTTGAAACTATACTTTGGACATTTTTCTGTAGCGATCAAAAGAAATCATATTTAGGAAAGCTTTCCATAGCAAATGTTTTCTGTAGAAATCTCTCGATATTAAAAGTTTTCTATAGGTAAGCTTTCGATACGAACGTTTTCTTTCTATGGGAATGCTTTCGATATTGAAAGTTTATTTTAGAAAGCCCTTCGACATCGAAGATTTTGTAAAGGAAATCTCTAGATAATAGCAGTTCTATGTTGGAATGCTTTCGATATTGAATGTTTTTAGAAGAAAACTTTGGATATTCAAAGTAACATTTACGAAATCTGTTGATGCAAAAAGTTTTTTATTCGAAACATTTTGACGAAAAAAGTTTTATATAAGAAATCTTTTAATGTCGAATGTATAGGTAATCTCTCAATATTAAAAGTTTATGAAAGCTTTAAAGATACTTTAAGTTATCTATAGGAAAGCATTTGACATTAAAATGTTTCTATAGAAATGTATATAAAAAGGTCTGTCCATATTAATAGTTTATTACAGGAATCCTTTCGGTATCGAAAGTTTAATATAGAAAATTTGAATATAAACAGTTTTTAAGAAAGCTTTAAAAAGGATAATTTAAAAAAGTTTTAAGAATTATTTAGATACTAAGAAAAGTTTTTTATAAAAAAGCTTTCGAATGGAATGTTTTTGGTAGAAAGCTTTAAATATTAGTTTTCTA
Source organism: Stomorhina lunata (assembly GCA_933228675.1). Classification (NCBI taxonomy): domain Eukaryota; kingdom Metazoa; phylum Arthropoda; class Insecta; order Diptera; family Rhiniidae; genus Stomorhina; species Stomorhina lunata. The sequence goes on along the minus strand of OW121742.1, from coordinate 34,387,191 downwards.
ACCGAAATATTTTAACGACAAAAGTTTTATATAAGAAATCGGAAGTTTTTAGTAGGTAATCTTTTAATATTTAAAGTTTATGAAAGCTTTTCATATCATAAGCTACTTATAGGAAAGCTTTAGATATTGAAAGTTTTATATAAAATTCTTTCGATATCGAAAGCTTCTCTTATAGGTATTCCTTTTAATATTGAAAGTTTAGTATAGGAATTTTTAATATAAACAGATTTTAAGAAAGCTTTAGATACTTACAAAAGTTTTATAAAAAAAGCTTTCGATATTGAAAGTAGATTATAATAAGCACTTCGACAACGAAAGTTTTATAAAAAAATCTTTAGATAGTGACAGTTTTATATTGAAACGCCTTCGATATGGAATGTTTTTAATAGAAAGCTTTCGATGTTAAAAGTAACCTTAAGGAAATCTATTGATATGAAGAGTTTTCTATCCGAAACACTTTGACGATAGAATTTTTATATAAGAAATCTTTTGATTTCGAAAGTTGTCTAAAGGTAATCTTTCAATATTTAAAGTTTACTGAGAAGCTTTCGATGTAAAATATTTTAAGTTGAAAGCTTTGGGTATTAAAAGTAACCTTAAGGAAATCTATTGATACAAAAAGTTATCTATCCAAAATATTTTGACGACAAATGATTTATATAAGATATCGAAAGTTTTCGTTAGATTGTATTTCAATATTTAAAAGTTTTCTATAGAAAAGTTTTATTAAAAAATACCGAAAGTTTATTACAGGAATCCTTTCGACATTGAAAGTTTAATATATAGATTTTTGATATAAACTGTTTTTAAAAAGCTTTAGATACTCAAAGTTATCTATAGAAAAAGTTTAGATGTCAAAATTTTTCTACAGAAAAGTTTTATATATAAAATTATTCGATATCGAAAGTGTATTATAGGAATCCTTACGACATCCAAACTTTTATATAGGAATTTTTATTACATATAGTTTATAGAAATCTTTAGATATTAAAGTTATCTATAGGAAAGCTTTTGATTTCGAAATTATTTTATAGGAAAGTTTTCTATCTGAAATATTTTGACGACAAAACTTTTGATATCGAATGTTTTATTTTAGAAAACTTTTGATGATGACATTTTTTATTGAGAAGCTTTCGATTTGAAATGTTTTAAGTTCAAAGCTGTAGATATTAAAAGTTACTTATTAGAAAGCTTTTAGTATTGAAAGTTTTCTATCCAAAATATTTTGCCGACAACAATTTTATATAAGAAATCATTATACATCAAACTAAAAGCTTTAAGATGCGAAAGTTTTCTATTATGTGTCCATGCAACGATACATAATTTTGCGAGATAGGGGTTCTAAAAAATATTTTTTTTTTTAAATTCAGTGCTTTTTTAAATTTAAAAGCTTTGTGATAGAATTGTTTATAAACTAGATTCTTGGATAGATTTTGAAATCTTGCAATTGGCTAATCATTTCGCTAGTCATTGACGACAAAGCACAACGTGATATTGGTTGCTTATCCAAGACATCAACCATACTTACAAGAAAATTTCAGATTTATATTTTTAAATTATTTTCATAACTTTAACTCATAACTAAGACAGCGTATAACTTTATTTATTAAGTTCAGCTTTATTTCAAGTTTTTAAAAATATCAATTACATGAAAATTACCACATGTCCTATACATTTTTTTCTCTAGAGTATACGGTTAGTAGCACATACAATGTTTTTAATAAATAATTATTATAATCATTATGTTGTCAATCATAGTTTATATGTCCTTCACTCAAATTATATTTAGAATATGTATGTACTTGTATTTTTTCCCAGCAATATCAACATTTTCAAAACCCATTTTGATTTTACAAGATACACACATTTTAAATTCTCGGAATATTATTAATAACTTTTTTTTTTAAACCACAAAGTCATCAAATATTTATACATTTTTACAAGTACTTACTGATAAAAATTTGCTTCCGAGTATATGTAAATATGTATGTAAAAGTAGTTTGAATCAAATGAAAACAGTGCATTATTTGTATTTGTCAATATATATACATTTGTTTACATGTATGTAAGTATGTTTCAAATAAACGTTTGAAAAGAGAAAGTTAAAGTACAGTACTTTAACATATAACAAATACATGATAACCAATGGCAATACATACATATGTATATGTAAATATTAAATAAAATACACATTGAGAAATAAATGTGCAGTAGTTAAATTTATGCCACTCAAAATAAGAGTTAGTAAATTACCATTTTGTAAATAGTTATCTAGAGTAACCAAGGGCAAACAATTTATCTGCTATAATTTTTTATAGGCACATAAATCATGCCGACACACATAAAAATGCATTTTCGCTCCAGCTTATCTATATATTGCAACCTTTTTTAGTTGCTTTCGTCCTCTTAAAAAAAGAGCTTTCACAATATTCTTAAGGAACTGTTGAGTAGTGCAATTCTTCGGCTTTTTAGCCAGAAATTATGGTGCTTATTTCTTCACTACATAGCAGTTTAAAACTTTCTTATTTAAAGCTTTTTTATTTCCTTTATTGTCTTATCGTAGCAAATTTCGATATCATCGGATTGGCGTACTGTTATTTTTTTTACTTCCTTTATAGGTTGATTCTTTGCACACATTTTGATATCTTTGGACTTACTACCAGAATAGAGTAAAAAGTGAAAGTGAGTATGCACTAATGGTGATTAATAGGATGCAGCTTGACTCTGCCGGTACCCTTGGAAGAATATCAGGTTTTCGGGTGCTGAATCGTATTCCAGAGAGCCTATATGTTGTCAAAATTGTGTTCAAAATTAATAAGGATGTTATGTGTTGTGTGAATGCATGTGTACGAGTGTGCCAGTTCATAGCCTTTTCGTAGGCGATACTGGTATCGGTTCGTAAAGTTTGTCAATAGACTTTCTCATAAAACGGAAGTCAGGAGCCCCAGGAAATTAAGTTATTGTTGGCCCCTTGTAAAGCATTGCGGTTTATATCCAAATATCGCGGGTTAGATGTGGAATTCCATTGCAACTGGATATCAATTGGAGGGAGTTTCGATAGGCTACGACCTACCAAAGGGGAAACCCTGTCCAAAAAATATAGTTTTAATTTAGTACGGATATATATCTGGGCACTGGTGGACATATTTTACCACTAGGTTTTGAAAGCACTATAGAATTGGCCTGTACCCACTTGAAACCTTGACTTTTATGCCATAGTCTATGTCTTAGTCTATGTCTTAGTCTATGTCTTGGTCTATGTTTTAGTCTATGTCTTAGTCTATGTCTAAGTCTATGTCTTAGTATATGTCTTAGTTTTTATCTTAGTTATCTCTTAGTCTATGTCTTAGTCTATGACTTAATCTATATCTTAGTCTATGTCTTAGTCTATGTCTTAGTCAATGTCTTAGTCTATGTCTAAGTCTATGTCTTAGTTTATGTCGTAGTCTATGTCTTAGTCTATGTCTTAGTCTATGTCTTAGTCTATATCTTAGTCTATGTCTTAGTCTATGTCTTAGTCTATGTCTTAGTCTATGTCTTAGTCTATGTCTTAGTCTATGTCTTAGTCTATGTCTTAGTCTATGTCTTAGTCTATGTCTTAGTCTATGTCTTAGTCTATGTCTTAGTCTATGTTTTAGTCTATGTCTAAGTCTATGTCTTAGTCTATGTCTTAGTCTATGTCTTAGTCTATGTCTTAGTCTATGTCTTATTCTATGTCTTAGTCTATGTCTTAGTCTATGTCTTAGTCTATGTCTTAGTCTATGGCTTAGTCTATGTCTTAGTCTATGTCTTATTCTGTGTCTTAGTCTATGTCTTAGTCTATGTTTGAGTCCATGTCTTACTCTATGTCTTAGTCTGTATCCTAGTCTATGTCTTAATCTATATCTTAGTCTATGTCTTAATCTATGTCTTAGTCTATGTCTTAGGCTATGTCTTAGTCTATGTCTATGTCTTAGTCTATGTCTTAGTCTGTGTCTTAATCTATGTCTTATTCTATGTCTTAGTCTATGTCTTAGTCTATGTCTTAGTCTATGTCTTAGTCTATGTCTTAGTCTATGTCTTAGTCTATGTCTTAGTCTACGTCTTAGTCTATGTCTTAGTCTATGTCTTAGTCTATGTCTTAGTCTATGTCTTAGTCTATGTCTTAGTCTATGTCTTAGTCTATGTCTTAGTCTATGTCTTAGTCTATGTCTTAGTCTATGTCTTAGTCTATGTCTTAGTCTATGTCTTAGTCTATGTCTTAGTCTATGTCTTAGTCTATGTCTTAGTCTATGTCTTAGTCTATGTCTTAGTCTATGTCTTAGTCTATGACTTAGTCTATGTCTTAGTCTATGTCTTAGTCTATGTCTTAGTCTATGTCTTAGTCTGTATCCTAGTCTATGTCTTAATCTATGTCTTAATCTATGTCTTAGTCTATGTCTTAATCTATGTCTTAGTCTATGTCTTAGTCTATGTCTTAGTCTATGTCTTAGTCTATGTCTTAGCCTGTATCTTATTCTATGTCTTATTCTGTGTCTTAGTCTATGTCTTAGTCTATGTCTGAGTCTATGTCTGAGTCTATGTCTTAGTCTATGTCTTAGTCTATGTCTTAGTCTATGTCTGAGTCTATGTCTGAGTCTATGTCTTAGTCTATGTCTTAGTCTATGTCTTAGTCTATGTCTTAGTCTACGTCTTAGTTTATGTCTTAGTCTATATCTTAGTCTATGTCTTAGTCTATGTCTGAGTCTATGTCTGAGTCTATATCTTAGTCTATGTCTTAGTCTATGTCTTAGTCTATGTCTTAGTCTATGTCTTAGTCTATGTCTTAGTCTATGTCTTAGTCTATGTCTTAGTCTATGTCTTAGTCTATGTCTTAGTTTATGTCTTAGTCTATATCTTAGTCTATGTCTTAGTCTATGTCTGAGTCTATGTCTGAGTCTATGTCTTAGTCTATGTCTTAGTCTATGTCTTAGTCTAGGTCTTAGTCTATGTCTTAGTCTATGTCTTAGTCTTAGTCTATATCTAAGTTTATGTCTCAGTCTATGTCTTAGTCTATATCTTAGTCTATGTCTTAGTCTATGTCTTAGTCTATGTCTTAGTCTATGTCTTAGTCTATGTCTTAGTCTATGTCTTAGTCTATGTCTTAGTCTAAGTCTTAGTCTATGTCTTAGTCTATGTCTTAGTCTATGTCTTAGTCTATGTCTTAGTCTATGTCTTAGTCTATGTCTTAGTCTATGTCTTAATCTATGTCTTAGTCTATGTCTTAGTTTATGTCTTAGTCTACGTCTTAGTCTATGTCTTAGTCTATGTCTTAGTCTATGTCTTAGTCTATGTCTTAGTCTATGTCTTAGTCTATGTCTTAGTGTATGTCTTAGTGTATGTCTTAGTCTATGTCTTAGTCTATGTCTTAGTCTATGTCTTAGTCTATGTCTTAGTCTATGTCTTAGTCTATGTCTTAGTCTATGTCTTAGTCTATGTCTTAGTCTATGTTTTAGTCTATGTCTTAGTCTATGTCTTAGTCTATGTCTTAGTCTATGTCTTAGTCTATGTCTTAGTCTATGTCTTAGTCTATGTCTTAGTCTATGTCTTAGTCTATGTCTTAGTCTATGTCTTAGTCTATGTCTTAGTCTATGTCTTAGTCTATGTCTTAGTCTATGTCTTAGTCTATGTCTTAGTCTATGTCTTATTCTACGTCTTAGTCTATGTCTTAGTCTATGTCTTAGTCTATGTCTTAGTCTATGTCTTAGTCTATGTCTTAGTATATGTCTTAGTCTATGTCTTAGTCTATGTCTTAGTCTATGTCTTAGTCTATGTCTTAGTCTATGTCTTAGTCTATGTCTTAGTCTATGTCTTAGTCTATGTCTTAGTCTATGTCTTAGTCTATGTCTTAGTCTATGTCTTAGTCTATGTCTTAGTCTATGTCTTAGTCTATGTCTTAGTCTATGTCTTAGTCTATGTCTTAGTCTATGTCTTAGTCTATGTCTTAGTCTATGTCTTAGTCTATGTCTTAGTCTATGTCTTAGTCTATGTCTTAGTCTGTATCCTAGTCTATGTCTTAATCTATGTCTTAGTCTATGTCTTAATCTATGTCTTAGTCTATGTCTTAGTCTATGTCTTAGTCTATGTCTTAGTCTATGTCTTAGCCTGTATCTTAATCTATGTCTTATTCTGTGTCTTAGTCTATGTCTTAGTCTATGTCTGAGTCTATGTCTGAGTCTATGTCTTAGTCTATGTCTTAGTCTATGTCTTAGTCTATGTCTGAGTCTATGTCTGAGTCTATGTCTTAGTCTATGTCTTAGTCTATGTCTTAGTCTATGTCTTAGTCTACGTCTTAGTTTATGTCTTAGTCTATATCTTAGTCTATGTCTTAGTCTATGTCTGAGTCTATATCTGAGTCTATATCTTAGTCTATGTCTTAGTCTATGTCTTAGTCTATGTCTTAGTCTATGTCTTAGTCTATGTCTTAGTCTATGTCTTAGTCTATGTCTTAGTCTATGTCTGAGTCTATGTCTGAGTCTATGTCTTAGTCTATGTCTTAGTCTATGTCTTAGTCTAGGTCTTAGTCTATGTCTTAGTCTATGTCTTAGTCTTAGTCTATATCTAAGTTTATGTCTCAGTCTATGTCTTAGTCTATATCTTAGTCTATGTCTTAGTCTATGTCTTAGTCTATGTCTTAGTCTATGTCTTAGTCTATGTCTTAGTCTATGTCTTAGTCTATGTCTTAGTCTATGTCTTAGTCTATGTCTTAGTCTATGTCTTAGTCTATGTCTTAGTCTATGTCTTAGTCTATGTCTTAGTCTATGTCTTAGTCTATGTCTTAGTCTATGTCTTAGTCTATGTCTTAGTCTATGTCTTAGTCTATGTCTTAGTCTATGTCTTAGTCTATGTCTTAGTCTATGTCTCAGTCTATGTCTTAGTCTATGTCTTAGTCTATGTCTTAGTCTATGTCTTAGTCTATGTCTTAGTCTATGTCTTAGTCTATGACTTAGTCTATGTCTTAGTCTATGTCCTAGTCTATGTCTTAGTCTATGTCTTAGTCTATGTCTTAGTCTATGTCTTAGTCTATGTCTTAGTCTATGTCTTAGTCTATGTCTTAGTCTATGTCTTAGTCTATGTCTTAGTCTATGTCTTAGTCTATGTCTTAGTCTATGTCTTAGTCTATGTCTTAGTCTATGTCTTAGTCTATGTCTTAGTCTATGTCTTAGTCTATGTCTTAGTCTATGTCTTAGTCTATGTCTTAGTCTATGTCTTAGTCTATGTCTTAGTCTATGTCTTAGTCTATGTCTTAGTCTATGTCTTAGTCTATGTCTTAGTCTATGTCTTAGTCTATGACTTAGTCTATGTCTTAGTCTATGTCCTAGTCTATGTCTTAGTCTATGTCTTGGTCTATGTCTTAGTCTATGTCTTAGTCTATGTCTTAGTCTATGTCTAAGCCAATGTCTTAGTCTTTGTCATTATCTATGTCTTAGTCTATGTCTTAGTCTATGTCTTAGTCTATGTCTTAGTCTATGTCTTAGTCTATGTCTTAGTCTATGTCTTAGTCTATGTCTTAGTCTATGTCTTAGTCTATGTCTTAGTCTATGTCTTAGTCTATGTCTTAGTCTATGTCTCAGTCTATGTCTTAGTCTACGTCTTAGTCTATGTCTTAGTCTATGTCTTAGTCTATGTCTTAGTCTATGTCTTAGTCTATGTCTTAGTCTATGTCTTAGTCTATGTCTTAGTCTATGTCTTAGTCTATGTCTTAGTCTATGTCTTAGTCTATGTCTTAGTCTATGTCTTAGTCTATGTCTGAGTCTATGTCTTAGTCTATGTCTTAGTCTATGTCTTAGTCTATGTCTTAGTCTATGTCTTAGTCTATGTCTTAGTCTATGTCTTAGTCTATGTCTTAGTCTATGTCTTAGTCTATGTCTTAGTCTATGTCTTAGTCTATGTCTTAGTCTATGTCTTAGTCTATGTCTTAGTCTATGTCTTAGTCTATGTCTTAGTCTATGTCTTAGTCTATGTCTTAGTCTATGTCTTAGTCTATGTCTTAGTCTATGTCTTAGTCTATGTCTTAGTCTATGTCTTAGTCTATGTCTTAGTCTATGTCTTAGTCTATGTCTTAGTCTATGTCTTAGTCTATGTCTTAGTCTATGTTTTAGTCTATGTCTTAGTCTATGTCTTAGTCTATGTCTTATTCTATGTCTCAGTCTATGTCTTAGTCTATGTCTTAGTCTATGTCTTAGTCTATGTCTTATTCTATGTCTTAGTCTATGTCTTAGTCTATGTCTTAGTCTATGTCTTAGTCTATGTCTTAGTCTATGTCTTAGTCTATGTCTTAGTCTATGTCTTAGTCTATGTCTTAGTCTATGTCTTAGTCTATGTCTTAGTCTATGTCTTAGTCTATGTCTTAGTCTATGTCTTAGTCTATGTCTTAGTCTATGTCTTAGTCTATGTCTTAGTCTATGTCTTAGTCTATGTCTTAGTCTATGTCTTAGTCTATGTCTTAGTCTATGTCTTAGTCTATGTCTTAGTCTATGTCTTAGTCTATGTCTTAGTCTATATCTTAGTCTATGTCTTAGTCTGTGTCTTAATCTATGTCTTATTCTGTGTGTTAGTCTATGTCTTAGTCTATGTCTTCGTCTATGTCTTAGTCTATGTAGTAGTCTATGTCTTAGTCTATGTCTTAGTCTATGTCTTAGTCTATGTCTTAGTCTATGTCTTAGTCTATGTCTTAGTCTATGTCTTAGTCTATGTCTTAGTCTATGTCTTAGTCTATGTCTTAGTCTATGTCTTAGTCTATGTCTTAGTCTATGTCTTAGTCTATGTCTTAGTCTATGTCTTAGTCTATGTCTTAGTCTATGTCTTAGTCTATGTCTTAGTCTATGTCTTAGTCTATGTCTTAGTCTATGTCTTAGTCTATGTCTTAGTCTATGTCTTAGTCTATGTCTTAGTCTATGTCTTAGTCTATGTCTTAGTCTATGTCTTAGTCTATGTCTTAGTCTATGTCTTAGTCTATGTCTTAGTCTATGTCTTAGTCTATGTCTTAGTCTATGTCTTAGTCTATGTCTTAGTCTATGTCTTAGTCTATGTCTTAGTCTATGTCTTAGTCTATGTCTTAGTCTATGTCTTAGTCTATGTCTTAGTCTATGTCTTAGTCTATGTCTTAGTCTATGTCTTAGTCTATGTCTTAGTCTATGTCTTAGTCTATGTCTTAGTCTATGTCTTAGTCTATGTCTGAGTCTATGTCTGAGTCTATGTCTTAGTCTATGTCTTAGTCTATGTCTTAGTCTATGTCTTAGTCTATGTCTATGTCTTAGTCCATGTCTATGTCTTAGTCCATGTCTATGTCTTAGTCTATGTCTTAGTCTGTGTCTTAGTCTATGTCTTAGTCTATGTCTTAGTCTATGTCTTAGTTTATGCATTAGTCTATGATTTAGTCTATATCTATATCTTAGTATATTTGTATGTATATCAATCATATTTTGTTCCATGGGCGTGGTTTTTGACCTAAATATTTTTAAATTAATTAATCATATACATTTTTGTTTAATTAAAATTTGTTTTAATCCAGTTTAAAAAGTTTTATCAATTATTAAAAAATAAACTTTCTTTTTTGGTAAAAGGAATTAAATATTTTTTATTATTAATTCATAAGTTAATTATTCAAAACTTATTTTTTAACGTGTATTAATAAACTCTTAACTCTATTATTGACAAAGTTAGATTGACAGGCGATTTTATACAAATAGACATCATTTAGTTTATTACTACCCAGCAGTTGTAAAGGTAAAATATAGTCGCCAAAATATTACACACTGTTTTTTAAGTTTTGGAGACATTTATTTTGCTATGAAACTGCTGGGCTCCGCTTTCTCACATACATATTTACAAAACTAACACTCACAATTATTTTGTTATAATTTATAGATTTTTATGAGTTTTCCACATGAACATTGTCTGGTCAATATAATATGAATTTACTAGAAAAAAAACCATGACCAGTTGTAAACAATTTGCCAAAGTATTCAAATCCGTGAATGTAGACGCCAACGAAATGCTAATGTTTTAACATAAGAGAATAAAAGGAAATAAAACGATAACATTTAATTTATTAGTGTGTGATACCGAAATAGCGTGAACTAAATAAATATTGATTAAAATCGGAATAACTAGAAATCATCTGTAATATCAGATATTTTGTAATATCATAAAAATATTTACAACCATAGTATACATATATGTAACTTTTGCGTACATTCATATATACACACATATACACATGTGTATGTGTTCGAGTTTATCAGTGTAAAATAGCTGTAATATATTAGAGTTTTCATGATGAGTGTTGGCAGTGCTTCTAGTATCAAACCTTTTATTGGTATACATTTTGGTTTTATTATTTTAAATTTTTTGAAATAATATTATATAATAAACGTTAATCATGTGTTCTGTTATTTAATTGACATTTATTATATCTTTTACTCCCATTATCATTTTTCTAGCCGAAGCTGATGCAAGCGACAAAGCCTCAACATTTGGCAAAGTTTTACAATATTTGTCCATTATATTGGTTGTCCTTACAGCTCCTTTCAGTTTGTTTGTTTGTTTCAAGGTTAGTGTTATTACTTTAATGTCATGTGAAACGGTAATCTGGCAAAAAGACTTATGTGCACAAAGTTAAACTTTAAGACAATTTTCGAAAATATCTTTAAGGTTTCTCAAAAATATTTAACAATTATGTGTATGGCAAAAAAAAAACACCTTTAAGAGAATGGCAAGGTACCCAGGTACCTATATGGAAAAATTATTGTAAACAAACATTTTTGGAGAAAATAAATGCGTGATCTCGGAAAATAACTCTGAGAATTACAATGCACGTTCATTTATAGTAAATAGTAAATCTCAAGTCATGGCGAATATATATGTATACCATAAATTTGTATTAAGTAAATTAAGTTTCGTACTACAGGAAGATGTAGCCTCCAATTTTTCTACATTTGACTCCAATAATAGAAATACATGATATATAACGTTAAAATCGGTTGAAGACTTTTCTAATTATCAAGGGTTTTATAAAATATCCTATGTCCTTGAAGACTCTCCTGAGCATATGCTATAAAAAAATTATTATTTTTAAAAAACTTTAAAAAGTTTGACTAGTTTTACTTTTTTAAGGCCTTAGAATATTTAAATGCCAATTTTTGATGCAATGGGCTAACGATATGTCACTTCTGCACAGGACGAAAAAAAGTATTTTGTTCATACCGTTTTAAAAACTCCTTTTTTGGTTTTTTGAAATAGATTGCTAAACGAACTCGAAAAAAGTAAAAAAAGTTCCCGTTATAGTTAGAACCCCTTACAGATTACCACAAAGAAAGAACTAGAGCAATATCTTTAACGGCTTAGTCGTAAGTGCGACTTAAAATCAAAGGATTTCGACAAAAACATAATTTTTCACCAAAGTTATAAAAAACACATAAATTGTTATATATTAGCAGTTTTTATAAGTAGAACTAAAATTATGATTGTTTCAATGGATAAAAATATATATTTTAGAATATTGGTTGAAATTGGATGTCACTAGCCCTTTAATAACCAGGGTCAAGAATAAAATTTGAAAAAAATTCGAAACTATGTATAAAACAAAGAAAATCGTGTAAATCTTGTTTCTACATAAATATTCATATATAAAATATTTATAACTAATCTGTATAATTTTGCTTTTGTTATCTTTCAATAAAATTTTACTTTTTATTACAGTTTTTTCATATATAATGTATGAAGGTACCCGGGTACCTTGCCGAACGGTTACGTATATAAGATATAAATTGGACCACAGCGCCTATACAATATAATATTTTAGCTTAAAAGTAATAATAATTTAAACTATTTCAATAGTTAGGACTTCTCAAGAAGTTTGAGGTTTGTGAACCATCTTTTTCCATTAAAATAGTTAAGATTAAAGTGCTAAAGGTACCGGGGTACCTTGGTATACACATAAGGGTTAAGAAATAAAATATCAAAGCAAACAATCTTTAAAAAATTTTGGAAATTTTAAAAATCCACTTAATCGTTTTTGCTTCAAAACGCAATGAATTCATTTCCGCTACTCTTGCATTTTTTATGAATTTTATTAAATTTAATGGTTAACAAACGTCATTTGTCTTTTTGCCATTTTTTCTGTCCATCCTCCAGTTTTTATTGTTACTGATTTTTATTTTCATTGTAATTGTAGGTTGTGCAGGAATATGAAAGAGCAGTCATTTTCCGTTTAGGTCGTTTATTACAAGGTGGCGCCAAAGGTCCTGGTAAGTTCAGTGTAGACCATTAAACAAAACATATGAAAAAATAAACTTAGAATTAATTTTCACAAAAATCTTGATAATAAATACTAGTAGATTAATTAAAATAGATAATGAACTTAAATTGGACAATTTTGTAACAAAATAATAGAGGAACTTTTGCAAGAAGTTATATACAGAACAAATAATAAAAAAATATGTATAAAAAATACATTCAAAAATTAAAAACTATAAAAAATTTCATATAAAATAAGAAACTTTAAAAATATTTCTGATATAAATGTATTTCCTATATAAAAAAAAGACATTTTTGAAAAATTTCCTATAAAAATAACAAATTTCTAAAAAGATTCTAATAAAACTAAAAAAAATTTCAAAAATTTACTGTAAAAATACATTTTTTTATAAATATAAGAAAAATTTAAAATTGTCCTATTAAATCAAAAAATTTTTTAAAAATTTTCTATAAAAATAAGAAAATTTTGAAAAATTTCCTATACAAATAAAAAAATTTTGAAAAAGTTCCTTTAAAACTAAGAAATTTTTAAAAAATTTCCTGTAAGAATAAGAAGTTTTAGAAAATAATCCTATAAAAATAAGCGGATTTTAAAAAATTTACTATAAAAATAAGAAATTTCAGAAAAATTTCCTGTAAAAATGAGAAAATTTTCAAAAATTTCCTATAAGAATAAAAAAATTTTAAAATTGTCCTATAAAATCAATAAATTTTTGAAAAATTTCCTATAAAAATAAGAAAATTTTAAAAAATTTCCTAGAAAAATAAGACAATTTTGAAAAAATTCCTATAAAAATAAGAAATTTTTGAAAAATTTCCTATAAAAATAAGAAATTTTTGAAAAATTTCCTATAAAAATAAGAAATTTTTGAAAAATTTCCTATAAAAATAAGAAATTTTTGAAAAATTTCCTATAAAAATAAGAAATTTTTGAAAAATTTCCTATAAAAATAAGAAATTTTTGAAAAATTTCCTATAAAAATAAGAAATTTTTGAAAAATTTCCTATAAAAATAAGAAATGTTTGAAAAATTTCCTATAAGATTAAGAAATTTTTGAAAAATTTCCTATAAAAATAAGAAATTTTTGAAAAATTTCCTATAAAAATAAAAAAATTTTGAAAAAGATCATTTAAAACAAAGAAATTTAAAAAAAATTTCTTATAAGAATAAGAAGTTTTACAAAATAATCTAATAAAAATAAGCAGATTTTGGAAAATTTACTATAAAAATAAGAAATTTTTGACAAATTTCCTCTAAAAATAAACATTTTTGAAAAATTTCCTTTAAAACTAAGAAATTTTTAAAAAATTTCCTATAAGAATAAGAAGTTTTAGAAAATAATCCCATAAAAATAAGCAGATTTTGAAAAACTTACTATAAAAATAAGAAATTTCAGAAAATTTTCCTATAAAAATAAGACATTTTTGAAAAATTTCCTATAAAAATAAAAAATTTTTGAAAAATTTCCTATAAAAATAAGAATTTTTTTTTAAATTTTCTATAAAAATAAGAAATTTTTGAAAAATTTCCTATCAAAAAAGAAATTTTTAAAAAATTTCCTATAAAAATAAGAAATTTTTGAAAAATTTCCTTTAAAAGTTTTTAATTTATGAAAAATTTCCTATAAAAATAAGAAATTTTTAAAAAATTTCCTATAAAAATAAGATATTTTTGAAAAATTTCCTATAAAAATAAGATTTTTTTTTAATTTTCTATAAAAATAAGAAATTTTTGAAGAATTTCCTATCAAAAAAGAAATTTTTAAAAAATTTCCTATAAAAATAAGAAGTTTTTGAAAAATTTCTTATAAAAATAAGTAATTTTTTAAAAATTTCCTATAAAAATAAGAAATTTTTGAAAAAAAATCTTATTTAGTTATGATTTTTGTAAAAATTTCCTATAAAAATAGAAATTTTTTTAAAAAAATTTCATATAAGCATTAAAAATGTTAGAAAAATTTGGTATAAAAAATAAGAAATGTTTAATAAGTTTCCTAGAAAAATAAGAAATTTTTGAAAAATTTCCTGTAAAAATAAGAAATTTTTGAAAAATTTCTTATTGAAATAAGAAATTTTCAAAATATTTCTAAAAAAAAAAAAATTAAAAAGGTTCCTATAAAAATAAAAAAAAATCCTGTAAGAATACAAAATGTTTGATAAATTTTCTATAAAAATTAAAAAATTTTGAAAATTTTGCTTTTAAAAATTTCATATAAAAGTCAGAAATTTTTTAAAAATTCCTATAAAACTATGCAACTTTTGAAAAATTTCCTTTAAATATAAGAATTTTTGGAATATGTCCTATAAAAATAAAATTCTTTTAAAAAATTTCCTATAAAAATATTAAATATATAAAAAATTTATAAATTTCTAAAATTTTTGAAAAGTTTTTCCTATAAAAATGAGAAATTTTTGAAAAGTTCCATATAAAATTAGAAATTTTTGAAAAATTTCATAAAAAATAAGAAATTTTTGAAAAATTTCATATAAAAATAAGAAATTTTTAAAAAATTTCATAAAAAATGAGAAATTTTTGAAAAATTTCCCATAAAACTAAGAAATTTTTGAAAAATTTCCTTTAAAAATAAGAAATTTTTAAGAAATTTTTTACGAAAAAATAAGAAATTTTTAAAAAATATCCTATAAAAAAAGAAATTTTTGAAAAATTTCCTAAAAAAATAAGAAATTTTTGATAAATTCTCTGAAAAATTAAAAATTTGTGAAAATGTTATATAAAATAAGAGATTTATAAAAAATATCTATAAAAATAAGAAATTTTCTATAAAACAAAATTTTTTGAAAAATTCCCATAAAATATGGCAAATTTTGAAAAAAATCGTATTTAAAAAAAGAAAGTTTTGAATTGTTTTCATATAAAAATTAGAAATTGTTGAAAAATTTTATATAAATATCAGCAATTTTTAAAGTTGTTTTTAATAAAAAGAACTTTTTGAAATTTTTCGCTGTAAAATAAGAAACTTTTAAAACTTTGCTATAAAAATAAGAAATTTTTAAAAAATGTATAATAAAAAAATAAATTTTTGAAAAATTTTGTATAACAATAAGAATTTTTTTTTTAATTTTCTGTGAATTAAGAAATTTTTGTATGAAAAAAGAACATTTTTTAATAAATAAAAACTAAAAATTTTTTAAATTTTGTACTTAAATAGGAAAGTTTTGCAAAATGTTTTATAAAAAAAAATAAATTTTTTAAAAAATGCTCTAAAGCAATAAGAAATTTTTAAAAATTTTCCTATAAAAATAAGAAGTTTATGAAAAGTTTCCCATTAATATAAGAAACTTTTTACAAAATTTCTTTGATAAAAGAAATTTTTAAAAAATTATCCTATAAAAATAAGAAATTTTTGAAAAATTTCCTAAAGAATATTTAAAAACTTTTTTTAAAAATATGAGAATTTTTTTAAAAACTTTCTTAATTTTTAGAAATTTTTTTATGGTTTACTATAAAAATAGGAAATTAAAAAAAAATAATTTTTTTTTTAAATTTTATGTAAAGTATAAAAACATTATCTATAAAATAAGAAATTTTTACAAAATTACCTATAAAATTTTTTTAAAAATTTTCTAATAAAATAAAAAGTTTTGAAAAATTTCCCATAAAAATATTAATCTTCTGAAAATTTTTATAAATTTATAAAATTTTTTTTAAAAAGTTTTCTATAAAGATGAGAAATCTTTTTAAAATTTCCTATAAAATAAGAAATGTTTGAGAATTTCTTATAAAATTAAGATTTTTAGAAAAATTTTTTAACATTTTCTATAAAATTGAAAATAGGAAATTTTTGAAAAAATTTTCGAAAAATTTCATGTAATAAAAAGACATATTTTTAAATTTTTCTATAGAAAAGTAAGAAATACTAATAAAACAAATGTTTATTTCCTAAAACGATGATTATGTTTTATGACTTAATTCTATGAGTACAATCTAGGTGTGACTGTCATTAAGACAAGAAATACTTGAATGTTAATCTTTAAGACTATAATTAAATTACCCCCACACCCTAGTCACTTTAAAGTCTAAACCTTAAATCCATAGACTATCAATTGTTTAAATGCCACTCCATTATGGCACCTTATCTTTGCCAACAATAAAGTTATAAATTTACATAATTTTTCTTTAAATCTACGAACAAGTAACATTTAAGGATTATGGAAATTTACTTTTTTATATCAAGTTAAAGCAGTAAAAAGGAAAAGCTATAAAATACTCACAGTTACTTACTTACAAATTACTGGCTTTTTTTATCTGTTCATTGTCAGGAATTTTCTTTATTCTGCCCTGTATTGATGCCTATGCCAGAGTGGATCTACGTACACGTACATACGATGTACCACCCCAAGAGGTAAGAGAATCGACAGCAGAAGAATAAAAAACCCGATTGTTAAAATGTTAACAATAAAATTTTCCATAAAATAAGAGATAGAATAAATGTATTAAGAATAAAAAGTTTTTTATTTTTTATAGGTTTTAACCAAGGACAGTGTTACGGTATCTGTCGATGCTGTGGTCTATTATCGTGTATCGAATGCCACCGTTTCCGTGGCCAACGTTGAAAATGCCCATCATTCGACAAGACTATTGGCACAGACCACTCTACGCAATACAATGGGCACACGTCATTTGCATGAGATTTTAAGTGAACGTATGACAATATCAGGAACTATGCAGGTATGTTTGATACTAAAGATTTACTATAGTTTCGAATGATAAAAATAAATGGTATAAAAGAAAAAAGATAAAAAGTGCAAATTACAAAAAAAAAATAACAATAATTTAATTTAATATTGAGTTAGTTTAAATTTTGAAATAATTTAAATACAAATTTAAATACTTTATAGAAAATTTTTCAAGAATCTCTTATTTTTATTAGAACTTTTTAAAAAACTTTTTGTTTTTATCGGAAATTTCTTATTTTTCTTTAGAAAATTTTTCAAAAATTTCCTATTTCTATAGGAAATTTTAAAAAAATTTCTTATTTTTATAGGAAATTTTTAAAAATTTCCTATTTTTATATGCAATTTTTCAAAAAATTTCTATTTTTAAAGAAAATTTTTCAAAAAAATTCTATTTTTATAGGAAATTTCTCAAAAAAAATTCTATTTTTATAAGAAATTTTTCAAAAATTTCCTATTTTTATAGGAAATTTTTCAAAAATTTCCTATTTTTATAGGAAATTTTTCAAAAATTTCCTATTTTTATAGGAAATTTTTCAAAAATTTCCTATTTTTATAGGAAATTTTTCAAAAATTTCCTATTTTTATAGGAAATTTTTCAAAAATTTCCTATTTTTATAGGAAATTTTTCAAAAATTTCCTATTTTTATAGGAAATTTTTCAAAAATTTCCTATTTTTATAGGAAATTTTTCAAAAATTTCCTATTTTTATAGGAAATTTTTCAAAAATTTCCTATTTTTATAGGAAATTTTTCAAAAATTTCCTATTTTTATAGGAAATTTTTCAAAAATTTCCTATTTTTATAGGAAATTTTTCAAAAATTTCCTATTTTTATAGGAAATTTTTCAAAAATTTCCTATTTTTATAGGAAATTTTTCAAAAATTTCCTATTTTTATAGGAAATTTTTCAAAAATTTCCTATTTTTATAGGAAATTTTTCAAAAATTTCCTATTTTTATAGGAAATTTTTCAAAAATTTCCTATTTTTATAGGAAATTTTTCAAAAATTTCCTATTTTTATAGGAAATTTTTCAAAAATTTCCTATTTTTATAGGAAATTTTTCAAAAATTTCCTATTTTTATAGGAAATTTTTCAAAAATTTCCTATTTTTATAGGAAATTTTTCAAAAATTTCCTATTTTTATAGGAAATTTTTCAAAAATTTCCTATTTTTATAGGAAATTTTTCAAAAATTTCCTATTTTTATAGGAAATTTTTCAAAAATTTCCTATTTTTATAGGAAATTTTTCAAAAATTTCCTATTTTTATAGGAAATTTTTCAAAAATTTCCTATTTTTATAGGAAATTTTTCAAAAATTTCCTATTTTTATGGGAAATTTTTCAAAAATTTCCTATTTTTATAGGAAATTTTTCAAAAATTTCCTATTTTTATAGGAAATTTTTCAAAAATTTCCTATTTTTATAGGAAATTTTTCAAAAATTTCCTATTTTTATAGGAAATTTTTCAAAAATTTCCTATTTTTATAGGAAATTTTTCAAAAATTTCCTATTTTTATAGGAAATTTTTCAAAAATTTCCTATTTTTATAGGAAATTTTTCAAAAATTTCCTATTTTTATAGGAAATTTTTCAAAAATTTCCTATTTTTATAGGAAATTTTTCAAAAATTTCCTATTTTTATAGGAAATTTTTCAAAAATTTCCTATTTTTATAGGAAATTTTTCAAAAATTTCCTATTTTTATAGGAAATTTTTCAAAAATTTCCTATTTTTATAGGAAATTTTTCAAAAATTTCCTATTTTTATAGGAAATTTTTCAAAAATTTCCTATTTTTATAGGAAATTTTTCAAAAATTTCCTATTTTTATAGGAAATTTTTCAAAAATTTCCTATTTTTATAGGAAATTTTTCAAAAATTTCCTATTTTTATAGGAAATTTTTCAAAAATTTCCTATTTTTATAGGAAATTTTTCAAAAATTTCCT
This sequence comes from Stomorhina lunata, assembly GCA_933228675.1. Lineage (NCBI taxonomy): Eukaryota > Metazoa > Arthropoda > Insecta > Diptera > Rhiniidae > Stomorhina > Stomorhina lunata. Next base: position 34,368,273 of record OW121742.1, on the reverse strand, counting down.
ATTTTTATAGGAAATTTTTCAAAAATTTCCTATTTTTATAGGAAATTTTTCAAAAATTTCCTATTTTTATAGGAAATTTTTCAAAAATTTCCTATTTTTATAGGAAATTTTTCAAAAATTTCCTATTTTTATAGGAAATTTTTCAAAAATTTCCTATTTTTATAGGAAATTTTTCAAAAATTTCCTATTTTTATAGGAAATTTTTCAAAAATTTCCTATTTTTATAGGAAATTTTTCAAAAATTTCCTATTTTTATAGGAAATTTTTCAAAAATTTCCTATTTTTATAGGAAATTTTTCAAAAATTTCCTATTTTTATAGGAAATTTTTCAAAAATTTCCTATTTTTATAGGAAATTTTTCAAAAATTTCCTATTTTTATAGGAAATTTTTCAAAAATTTCCTATTTTTATAGGAAATTTTTCAAAAATTTCCTATTTTTATAGGAAATTTTTCAAAAATTTCCTATTTTTATAGGAAATTTTTCAAAAATTTCCTATTTTTATAGGAAATTTTTCAAAAATTTCCTATTTTTATAGGAAATTTTTCAAAAATTTCCTATTTTTATAGGAAATTTTTCAAAAATTTCCTATTTTTATAGGAAATTTTTCAAAAATTTCCTATTTTTATAGGAAATTTTTCAAAAATTTCCTATTTTTATAGGAAATTTTTCAAAAATTTCCTATTTTTATAGGAAATTTTTCAAAAATTTCCTATTCTTATAGGAAATTTTTCAAAAATTTCCTATTCCTATAGGAAATTTTTCAAAAATTTCCTATTTTTATAGGAAATTTTTCAAAAATTTCCTATTTCTATAGGAAATTTTTCAAAAATTTCCTATTTCTATAGGAAATTTTTCAAAAATTTCCTATTTTTATAGAAAATTTCCCATTTTTATAGGAAATTTTTCAAAAATTTCCTATTTTTATAGGAAATTTTTCAAAAATTTCCTATTTTTATAGGAAATTTTTCAAAAATTTCCTATTTTTATAGGAAATTTTTCAAAAATTTCCTATTTTTATAGGAAATTTTTCAAAAATTTCCTATTTTTATAGGAAATTTTTCAAAAATTTCCTATTTTTATAGGAAATTTTTCAAAAATTTCCTATTTTTATAGGAAATTTTTCAAAAATTTCCTATTTTTACAGGAAATTTTTCAAAAATTTCCTATTTTTATAGGAAATTTTTCAAAAATTTCCTATTTTTATAGGAAATTTTTCAAAAATTTCCTATTTTTATAGGAAATTTTTCAAAAATTTTCTATTTTTATAGGAAATTTTTCAAAAATTTCCTATTTTTATAGGAAATTTTTCAAAAATTTCCTATTTTTATAGGAAATTTTTCAAAAATTTCCTATTTTTATAGGAAATTTTTCAAAAATTTCCTATTTTTATAGGAAATTTTTCAAAAATTTCCTATTTTTATAGGAAATTTTTCAAAAATTTCCTATTTTTATAGGAAATTTTTCAAAAATTTCCTATTTTTATAGGAAATTTTTCACAAATTTCCTATTTTTATAGGAAATTTTTCACAAATTTCCTATTTTTATAGGAAATTTTTCACAAATTTCCTATTTTTATAGGAAATTTTTCACAAATTTCCTATTTTTATAGGAAATTTTTCACAAATTTCCTATTTTTATAGGAATTTTTTCACAAATTTCCTATTTTTATAGGAAATTTTTCACAAATTTCCTATTTTTATAGGAAATTTTTCACAAATTTCCTATTTTTATAGGAAATTTTTCACAAATTTCCTATTTTTATAGGAAATTTTTCACAAATTTCCTATTTTTATAGGAAATTTTTCACAAATTTCCTATTTTTATAAGAAATTTTTCACAAATTTCCTATTTTTATAGGAAATTTTTTACAAATTTCCTATTTTTATAGGAAATTTTTCACAAATTTCTTATTTTTATAGGAAATTTTTCACAAATTTGCTATTTTTATAGGAAATTTTTCACAAATTTCCTATTTTTATAGGAAATTTTTCACAAATTTCCTATTTTTATAGGAAATTTTTCACAAATTTCCTATTTTTATAGGAAATTTTTCACAAATTTCCTATTTTTATAGGAAATTTTTCACAAATTTCCTATTTTTATAGGAAATTTTTCACAAATTTCCTATTTTTATAGGAAATTTTTCACAAATTTCCTATTTTTATAGGAAATTTTTCAAAAATTTCCTATTTTTATAGGAAATTTTTCAAAAATTTCCTATTTTTATAGGAAATTTTTCAAAAATTTCCTATTTTTATAGGAAATTTTTCAAAAATTTCCTATTTTTATAGGAAATTTTTCAAAAATTTCCTATTTTGATAGGAAATTTTTCAAAAATTTCCTATTTTTATAGGAAATTTTTCAAAAATTTCCTATTTTTATAGGAAATTTTTCAAAAATTTCCTATTTTTATAGAAAATTTTTCAAAAATTTCCTTTTTTTATAGGAAATTTTTCAAAAATTTCCTATTTTTATAGGAAATTTTCCAAAAATTTCCTATATTTATAGGAAATTTTTCAAAAATTTCCTATTTTTATAGGAAATTTTTCAAAAATTTCCTATTTTTATAGGAAATTTTTCAAAAATTTCCTATTTTTATAGGAAATTTTTCAAAAATTTCCTATTTTTATAGGAAATTTTTCAAAAATTTCCTATTTTTATAGGAAATTTTTCAAAAATTTCCTATTTTTATAGGAAATTTTTCAAAAATTTCCTATTTTTGTAGGAAATTTTTCAAAAACTTCCTATTTTTGTAGGAAATTTTTCAAAATTTTTTTTATAGGAAATTTTTTAAAAGTTTTCTTTTTTTATAGGAATTTTTCAAAAATTTCCTTTGTTTATAGGAAAATTTTCAAAAATTTCCTTTTTTTATATAAAATTTTTCGAAAATTTCCTTTTTTATAGGAAATTTTTCAAAAATTTCCTTTTTTTATAGGAAATTTTTAAAAAATTTCCTTTTTTTATAGGAAATTTTAAAAAAATTTCCTTTTTTTATAGGAAATTTTTCGAAAATTTCCTTTTTTTATAGGAAATTTTTCAAAAATTTCCTTTTTTTATAGGAAATTTTTCAAAATTTTCCTTTTTTTAGAAAATTTTTCAAAAATTTCCTTTTAGTTAGGAAATTTTTCAAAAATATCCTATTTATTATGAAATTTTTCAAAAATTTCCTATTTTTTATGAAATTTTTCAAAAATTTCATAAAAAAAAATTTATTTTTATAGGAAATTTTTCGAAAATTTCTTATTGGTTGAAGAAATTTTCCAAAATTTCTTATTTCTTAAGCAGTTTTTAATTTTTTTTTATTTTTTTAAAAATTTTTTATTTTTTAAAATAATTTTTCAAAAATTCTTATTTTTATAGGAAATTAGACATTTTTTTTATTTGAGTTAAAAGATACTACCTCAATGTTCAGTTTTTAGAGCTTTTCTAACTATTTAACAAATTTATTTTTCTTTCCTATAAATTTCAGGTACAATTGGATGAAGCCACCGATGCTTGGGGTATTAAAGTCGAACGTGTTGAAATGTTAGTGGTTTTTTTTATTTTCTGTTTATTTTGAAACCCATACCATTTCCATTTATATACATTCACACAAATTAAATAACATATAATTTTATTTTTTTATTCATCCAACTAATATTTTAGCAAAGATGTACGCCTACCCGTTCAATTGCAAAGAGCCATGGCCGCTGAGGCTGAGGCAGCCAGAGAAGCTCGTGCTAAAGTTATTGCTGCTGAGGGTGAACAAAAGGCATCACGTGCTTTACGGGAGGCATCAGAGGTAATTGGTGATTCACCGGCTGCCTTACAATTACGTTATCTACAGGTAAATTTCGTGTTCCCAAAAAGAGCAAGAAAAAAGAAAAATGAATTATTTATGCCTTTATTGTCCATTGTTTTCATTTAATTTCATTCTCCTCCACAGACGCTCAGTACAATTTCGGCTGAAAAGAATTCGACCATTGTATTCCCACTACCCATTGATTTATTAACATATTTCATGCGCGGCAAGGACGCTATGGACTCAGCTTCCAAAGCAAATTTTGAAAATTTGAATATGATGCAGTAGAGAAGAGGAAAGGGAACTGAAGAAAGACATCATCTATAATAAATGAATGGTTGCATTAATATTGTAGAGGTTTCTAAGGTGCAATTTATGTTTTTGTAATAATTACCTGTAATCTGAAAATGTGTGCCTATTTACTAAAACTTTGTTTAAATGGTAATGGTTGTATTGTTTTATTTATTGAGGAAATTTGGGTTTTCTTTCATAATAAATTATATATCTAGGATCTGTTATGTAAAACAAAACTTTTTCTTCTTATTGCATTTTTATAATATAGATTTATTTATAGGGGGAATTTTGGGTTTTATACAATAGCTTTGCCTTTTTTAAGTATCAACATACTTTCCTTTAAAATGACTTTAAACTCCTGAATGTTATATTAGTCTAAGACTACACAACAAATGAACATATTTTGAAAAGTGCAAGGCGGCGACTATATGGGTCCTATTCTATTACAAAATTGTAGTAAATACCAATACTTAGTTGGACGAATTTAGAGACCGTTTTATTTTAATAGCCCTCCAAATTTTCCTAATATTGGCATGATGCTAAAAAAGGTGTTATCACTTTTTACCAAATAGCTAATCAGCACTTAAAAATAACACTTAACAATGTTAGGCAAAAATGTAGCCAATAGTATGACAAATATTTCTTGCTAAAATCTTATCTTAAAATGTATTTTACCTTAGACTTTTTAAAAAAAGTTTAAGCTTTTTTTTTGTTTTTAATTGTTTGATCATTACTTTTTGATGAAATAGGCCATTAGGAATCCCTTGTGCCTACAAATTTAAATTAAACAAGTAGGAAAAGCTATAGTCGGTCAAGCCCGACTATATAATACCCTTTACAACTAAGGTCAAATATGGACCAACAATTAAACTAGTTTTCCTTAAGTCTTAGAGACATACATACCTAAACCATTTGCTATTTTTTCAAAATTTCCAGATTTATACCATTTCCGGCTAAGGGCCTGATATGGGAGCTAGGGTCAATTGTGTACCGATTGTTACCAAATTTTGATTATTGGTTTATATTTATAAAATATTTATCTGTGCAAAGTTTAAGTAATCAAATGCATTTATCTTTAGAGTTATTAACGTTTTTGTGCTTCTATCTGTATTTAAACGTCTTTTGAGAATGTGTCTTATATGGGAGGTATGGTAAAATATGGGCCGATTTCTACAAAATTAGGAACACTGATGAAGTTTATGATAAGCAGAATATTATTAAAATACAACTAAATTTGTGGCTGTAAAGGACCAAAAACTCTATTCCAGGAAGGTATCCCTGTGGGAGGTACCGGAAATAGTAATCCGATTTCGCCCAAAAAGTATAAGGGATATAGAATATGAACCTGTGCCAAATTTCATCAAATTATCTTTAAAGTTACGACCTGTAGAGTGATAACAAGCTTACATGAATAACCGGCCAGCCAGGCAACCAGCCACCCAGCCGGACGGACATCGTTAAAATAACTCAGGGAGTGATTCTAAGTCGATTGGTATACAAAAAGGTAGGTCTCAGACCAATATTTCTATGCGTTACTTACATCAGCACAAACTTATAATACCCTTTCCACCTATGGTGGTGAAGGGTATAAATATTATATTTAGTTTATAGTCGGTATTGAATAAAGGATCTCGACATACAAAATTTAAATTAAAAATTTTCTTTGAAAAATTTTAATTTGAAAAGTTTCTTATAGCGAAAATTTAAGCTTCAAATTTTTATATAAAAAATTTTCTATAAAAAAATTTTCTATTAAAAATTTCTTCAAACAAAATTTATATCGAAATATTTGTGGATTAAAATTTTTGTTAATAAATTTCTATAAACAAATTTATATCGACAAATTTTTCGTTAAAAATTTTTATATTGAAAATGTTCTATAAAAAAAAATGTTTATAATAAAAATTTCTTTAAACAAAAATTATTTCGAAAAGTTGCTTTAAATAAAATTTCTATTAATAAATTTATATCGAAAAATTTATATTGACAATTTTCTAAAAAATGGTTAAAATAGAAATATAGGAATAGAAAAGGTTTCCCCATCACCATTTTTTGGTTTTATCAAAAAACTATTTTTTACAATAAAAAATAATTATAATAAATTGGGATCTTAGAGCAATACACTATAGTTAAACTTTTTAATTAAATATTTGAAGTCCCAACATTTTGGAAAAACAATTTTTAAAAAATATTTTGTATTGAAAATTTTTCTTTAAAATGATTTCTACAAAATTTTATTCAAAAAGAATAACTATTCGCATTTGATCCCAAATCTGTTACATTTATTTATTAATGTAACAGACCAATTTATTGATAAAAAGCCAAAAATTGTTTGCGAGAAACCAAAATTCCTCGACGCGTTTCGATGATTGGTTAGGCCATCTCTTCAGAAGGTCTATCCCCAATTTAGACAGATCGAAAACCTCGCCAAACCTGTCCAATTTAGACAGATCGAAAACCTTTTACTTATGGTTTATGAACATAATTCTAAAAGGTTTTGTTTGTAAAATAAGTAATTATGCGAGGTTTTCGATCTGTCTAAATTGGGGATAATCCTCCTGAAGAGATGGCCTAACCATCGAAATGCGTCGAGGAATTTTGGTTTTTCTGCAAACAATTTTTGGCTTTTTATCAATAAATTGGTCTGTTACATTAATAAATAAATGTAATAGATTTGGGATCAAATGCGAATAGTAATTCTTTTTGAATAATATTTACATCCCGACAATTTTATTATTTTTTTATACAAAATTTTATATTAAAAATTTTGCTTATAAATAATTTCATAATAAAAATTTTCTATTATGAAAAAAATTATATAAAAAAATTTCGATATCGAAAACTTAAAAAAAAAAAAAATTTTACATAAAAACAGTTCAATAGGATCTGTTAAAAATTTGTCTAAACAAAATTTCATATCGAAAATTTTGTTTATATCAACAATTTTCTGAAATAAGTTTTATAGAAAAAAGTTTTATTCTTAAAAATTTTATTCTTAAAAATTTTACTTTAAAAATTTTTCTTTAAAAATTTTTCTTAAAAAATTTCGGTATCAAAATATTCTATTTAATATTTTGCTATGATGATTTTAGCCGATCTCAGATTAAAGGTAAGGAAGATTGTGGACACCACAGGCATTCCATATGACTTAGTAGTTTTAATTATAAGCATTCATTTGGTTTTTGCAAAGCTTTCCGAAAGTTGGCTTCCTCAGTTGCTCACAATCAACCATGATTGAAAATGTTTGACAATTTCGTTTGAATGTTTGACGATGTTCAGCAACAATATTGAAGAGGTTTGGCACAGTGTTGTAACCCTTGAGGAAACGTGGTTCCTGCCCAAAACACCCTACATCTGACAGTTGGTTTGTCGTGATAAATGGATGTCAAAGAAGACAAAGGTTGAGATGCAAATGGGATGCAGTTGTTGCCTGGGTTTTTGGCTAACAGGTAATAACTGTTCAATTCCTACTCTCACCTCCTAGTGGTATATCCTGGAAACCTGAGCAACCTTGTTTAAGATGCGGTAAACAACCCGAGTGGCATTCTAGGTCAGGGCTAACGTGAAGGGGAGTTATCTTAAAGCCATTCCGACCGACGTATTTGGTCTAAGGGTCTAAGATAATTGTATTTGGTAAAGTACGAAACTGTAGCGTCTGTTCAAAATGTAAGTTGCAGCTGCAAGCTGCCGTCTGTCTCGGATCGAGCGGCTCGCTTTACCAATGTGGCTCTTGTCTTTGGACTCATCATCCATCGACTTAGCCCTTATGATGTTTTAAGCATGGAAACAAACAACATTTTAGAATATGCTACTCCAAGGGGTAAACAAGCGAGAAATCCCCCAGGTTCGACAGATGGCACAAGAATTTTGGGGGTGCCTAATCTATGCAAGAATATCCTGATGAATCAAACCGAGGCCCTATGCTCCACTGGGAGTCAAGGATAACAAAAGAAGAAGAAGAAGGCACAGGTAGGATTTTTATGGCTAAAGGATGTTGGAACTACCTTAAAAAATAATCAAGGCACAAATATTATAAAAACAACTGCTTTTGGCTGAGAAAAAAAAATTTACCTGCTAATTGGTCTTCAAATTCGATATTAACTCCCGATTTAGCTCAAAGTAGTCACTTCCTTATTCCTAAAATTTAGAAAATTTCTAGACTAGAACTAGATTTGACTCCTACAGCGAAATAGTTTCACAAAAATGAATATTTTGAAAACTTCTACAAATCATATTTTTCAAAAGGAGGTTACAAAATTTAAGAAACATTGGATTTAGTGTATAAATTATATTGGCATATATTTTTTCTAATGAAAATCCGTCTTTCATTAATAAAGACTTATTGACCTATTTCGAACTAAACATTTTTAAATAACACTTTCATATTAAAAATTTTATCTAATAAATTTTTATAATGTATTAAAAATTTTGTACCAAAAATTTTCCCCAAAAAAGTGTGTATCTATTGTAAATTTCTCATATTAATTTTTATATAAGTGAAGTCAAAAGTTTTCGTATGAATATTGAATTTGTTTTTTTTTATATTACAAATTACCCCAGTGGGATGCATTGCGGCTTTCATTAAAAAGCTTTTAATGACCTTTAGACTAACTATTATGTCATTTTAAGCTAATAATTTTTAAATTGAAAAACACAATTTTTCAAAATAACTATCCTTCCAAAACCAAATTGGTTTCATTTACATTCCTACGTAACCAAGCCATTTGTACAGAAAATAACAGTCCATCAAATAAATTAATTTTGTCATTATTCACCCTAACAGCCGGAAACTGCTTGCAGAATGATCCAAAATAATATTTTAAGTGTTTCTACTTAAATTCTAACTTTTAGTGATAACTTTTTTAAATTCAAAACAAGTAAGAAAGTGCTACAGTTGGACAAGCCCGACCATACGATACCCTTCACCACTAAGGTCAAAGGTGTTAGCTTTCCTATATAAAGACAAATATTTGCTAAATTTTGGCATCATACAAACATTTTCTCAAAACTTATATATTTAAGCTGTTTCCGTCATTTGGACTTATATGAGAGCTAGGGTCAAATGTGGACCGATTATCTCGATATTTGCCAAACTGATTGTCACAAAAATTATGTATGCAAAAAATAAACTTAAAATTCTGATTATCTTTAGATTTACGAGCGTTTTAGTAATTTTTGTCTCATTTAGAGCGTTTTTAAAGAATAGTTTGTATGGGAGCTATTGTTTAATGTGGATCGATTTTAACAAAATTTGGTACAGTGATTTTAGTTTACATAAGCAGTATTTGATTTAAATTTCATGAAAAAATATTGATATTTGAGACCAATATATCAATTTCGGTAAGTGGGACCTATGGGAGGTACCATAAATAATGGACCGATTTTGACCAATTTCAATAGCCATGGTCCCATTTTCAAAAAAATGATTTGTGCCAAATTTCATCAAAGTATCTTCAGAATTGCGACCTGTAGTTTGATTACAAGCTTAACATAGGGGTCCAGCCAGCCAAACGGACGGACGGACATCGCGAAATCGGCTCAGAAAGTGATTCTAAGCCTATTGGTATACTAAAAGGTGTGTCTAAGACAAATATTTCCATGCGCTACATACATCAGCACAAACTTATAATACCCTTTCCACCTATGCACAGAGGGAGAATACGGCCAAAACTCAATAACTTGGTCATTTCTTGACTTTTGTTCTTGAAATTTTTAGTGTATATAAATAATATACTTTTAGTTAAACTGAAATAGTTTTTCTAAGAAAATATAAAGTCTGTGGTCACTTAAAACTGGACTAATAAACATGCTGAACAAATCGTTGCTGGCGATTATAAAAATGATTTACTTAAATAGGATAATATATGAAAAGAATACCTATCATACGATACATGACTTGCCAAAATCGGACATTTCCTTATACTATGAGCTTATAACCAGATTTTGTATGCTTCTAACAAACCTATAGAAAAACTCTAAACATAGAATGTGTTTTTAAAAAATATTTACGAGGCCTTGAATAATATAAAATTTGCAGATTTTACAATTTTTATTGCGTCCACATTTATGTGACCACTACCTATATACTTAAATAAAATTAAAAATTTTGTTGTTTTTTTTATCTTTATATATAAATTTTGCATAGAATTAGAAAGGAAACTAAAGAAAATGACATAAAAATATTACATCACGCCCTTAATTCACTTCAAGTAGTGATTTTTTCGCGATAAATTACAAAAAATTGTGAAAAAGGGGTGTTACTAAAAACATTATAATTCTTAAATTTGGATGCAAATGGATATGAAATTCATAGAGCTTGTTAATAATTCAATTCAGCTATTAGAGAGTGTTGTGCTTCAACCTCTAAAAATCTCTAAAAAAAATTCGCGGTCTATTAAACTTTTTATTAAAGTTTTTTCTTTTAATTTTTTTATGGTTGTTTTAACTGCTCGAATTCTAAATGAAGCTTAAATCAAAAAATATCGAAATTGGCGCGGTTAATTAGTAAAAGGTATCTACTTTTTAATCCAAAAAAGAAGAAGTTAAAATTTTAGACGTATTCCAAAATTAAGTGAATTTTATGTATGGGTTCAAATATGCAAATAATTTTATTAAAAACATATAAACAAAAATCCAAACTTTGATTAATTATTACAGCCTTAGTAGGCAATGCAGTATGGTAAAAATTTGGGATTACATGTTTTGAAATGTCAGCTCTGATCTGACACTAAAATTTCCTAAAAAAAATTAAAAATATTTATGGGGGTTTTGGCCGAAATTTCCTACTGTGCTATGGTGGTGAAGGGTGTAAATATCCTACAATAACCTAATATTGTAGGATATTTAAATAATAAAGCTGCTGGTGCCGATGGTCTGCCAGCAGAGCTTTTTAAGGCTGGAGGTGACGAGCTGATAAAGTATATGTCCCGGCTCCTAGAATACATATGGTCAGAAGAACGCATGCCGAACGATTGGAATCTCAGTGTCCTTTCTCCAGTCCACAAAAAAGGAGATAAAACTGTATGTGCAAATTATAGAGGGATAAGCCTCCTCTCAATTGCATATAAGACTTTATCGACCATACTGTGTGAAAGGCTAAAGCCCAAAGTAAACGAAATAATTGGGACATATCAATGTGGCTTTAGACCAGGTAAATCAACCACTACCAGATCTTTACTCTACGTCAAATCCTAGAGAAGACCCAGGAAAAACAAATCGATACGTATCATCTCTTTGTTGACTACAAAGCTGCTTTTGACAGCCCGATACGAAAGAAGGTGTTTGAAGCAATGTCTGAGTTCGGCATCCCTACAAAGCTTATAAAGTTATGCAGGATGACACTTACTAATACAACATCATCTGCAAAGATAGCTAAGAACCTATCAGAGTCCTTCATAACTAAACGGGGATTCAGGCAAGGTGGCAGTTTATCTTGTGACCTCTTCAATACTGCTTTAGAGAAAATCTTGCGAGATGCAGCAGTTAATACAACAGGAACAATTTTTAATAGAAAACATATGCTACTCGCGTTTGCCGATGACATTGATATTATAGGATGCACTCTATGCGAGGTAACTGCCGCCTTTTCCAATATCGAGAAGGAATCAAACAAAATGGGTCTAGCTGTAAATGAATCAAAAACAAAACTGATGGTTTCTACAGGCAGACAGACCACTAGAATCGGATCACATGTGTCCGTTGAGAACTATAGCTTCGAGGTTGTAAAAGAATTTGTATACCTTGGTACCGCTGTGAACATCAACAACGATATAAGCTTTGAAATCAAACGTAGAATCATACTTGCCAATCGATGCTATTTTGGACTAAGCAAACAGCTAAGAAATAAAGTCCTCTCTGTAAGAACTAAAATCACGCTCTATAAAACGCTCATACTACCCGTGTTATTGTATGGTGCTGAATCATGGGCACTTGCACAGACAGATGAAGCTATCCTTGGAGTATTTGACAGGAAAATTCTACGAAGAATCTTTGGACCAGTCTGCGCCAACAATGAGTACCGACATCGAATGAACCATGAGCTGTATGAGTTATACGTTGACATTGACATAGTAAAGCGCATTAAGCAACAGCGTCTGCGTTGGCTAGGACATGTTGTGCGAATGGATGAAAATACTCCGGCAAGATAATGATCCAGAGGGAATGCGTAGAAGAGGGCGTCCAAAACTTCGATGGAAAGACCAAGCAGAAGAAAATCTTTTGAAACTTGGTATACGAAATTGGAGAATATGCTCACTTGCTTGGAATTCTAAAATATACTCGGCGTTTGACCTAAACAGGTTGTAATTACAGGCCATTTAAGTAAGTAAATAAGTAAGTAACCTAATATTTTTTTTGTTTGTAGTGGAAATTACCATAATTATGCTGGCCATTTTAAATTTCATTGTCATACTTTCAATAATGACATATAATATTAACACATTTTTATTTCCGTTGGCAATTTTCCAGCAAATATATCAGATTTACCAAATAATTAAATTTTAATAATAAACAACCAAATCACTTTGACACTTCATAACAAAATGTTCCAGCTGGGCGTATGATTTATTTGTAAATTTCGCTTTTGTGCACAGAAAAAAAACAATCATACGCAATGTTGTGCTGCATTTCTATGAAAAGATATGGGCTTTTATAATTTTTTCTCAAATTTCTTTGAACTTATTATACCCACCATCAAAAAGAATGGGGGGTATATTGAGATTGTCATTCCGTTTGTAATTTCCTTAATATTGGTTCAAAAATCAAAAACGATATATATTCTGAATCCTTATGAAATTCCTAGACGATTGAGCTATGTCCGTATGTCTGTCTGTCTGTCTGTTGAAATCACGATAACGTCTAAACGAAAAGAGCTAACTAACTGAAACTTAGCAAAAACATTCTCTATCTATGAGAAAATTTTGGTATTGAAATTGGGCAAAATCGGTTAGCATTTGACCATAGCTCCCGTATAACCTCGTCTAGGCTAATCGCTTATTTGCTAATAAATGACAAATTATGACAGTTATGATGACAAAATTTGGTATCTAGAAGTTTTAGATAAGCACTAGGCAGCATATAAAATTTCATCGAAATCGGTTGACATTTAGCCATAGCTCCCATACAAAAAACTTACGAAAACAGGCTAAATTTCACCCAAAATACACTTAAATGCCAATAAATCTAAAAGTATAACAGATATAACCACTAAATTTGGCACAAGAAAGTCTTATATCAATGCCAGCCAGTGTGCAAAATTTTGTCACAATCAGTCCTTATTTGACCTAGCTCCCATATAAAAAACTTACGAAAACACAAAAATTCAAAAAGAAAAGGGGATTTATGTCCATCTGTCCGTCAGATAAAATCGTGATAGCTCCTTAACTACAAGAGCTAGTAAGACTAAATTAAGCACAAGGAAGTCTTATGTCAATGCCAGCCAGTGTGCAATTTCGTCACAATCGGTCACCATTTGACCATAGCTCCCATATAAAAAACTTATGGAAACACAAAAATACATAAAGAAAAGGTTGTTTATGTCCGTCTGTCCGTCAGATTAAAGCACGATAGCGCCTTAACGAAAAGAGCTAGAGGGACAAAATTTTACAAAAGTATTTTGGATATCTTGAAAAAGATGTGTGTTGAAAATGGACAAAATCGGTTCAAATTTAGTTAGAGCTCCCATATAACCCCGCCCCGGGAAACACATTAATGCTGATAAATTGAATACAATTGTAATAGCTATGACGATTAAATTTAAAATAGGGAAGTTTTATGCAATTTTTGATCAGTTTATCAAATTTTATAGGAATCAAGCCATATTTGACTTTAGCTTTCATATAAAAAACACTCACGGAAACCAAAAATTTTAGCAAAGGCCAGTTAAAAGCTTTTAAATTAGAAACTATGATAGCTATGGCCACTAAATAAGAAGAATAAGCTCTATATATATACCAGCCAGTGTGTAAAATTTTGTTACAATCGGTCAACATTTGGCTATAATTTTTATATATATATAACATCCCCTTTTTATATCTACAATCAAAAAGATTTGGAGGTACATTCATTATATTAAGATTGCACCAATGAAATTAGATAGGCATCAATCAATGTTCAGCCCAGACTTTATATATGATGAATGCATTAGGAACTCATAACGAATTACATGGACCTGTCGTATTACTATTAACGTGTTTAGCCTAACTACATATTAATCACAACGAAAAGTATTTAACAACTTATTAATGTAAAACTATACCTGGTTATGAGACCGAATTTTGATCAAAGTAATTACTGGGGAAACCACTAAAATATTTTTGAATGTTGAACTATAAAGCTACGGAAACCTAATTTAGTCCAAAGGTTTTACCAACAATACCAATTAGCTTAGCGATTTTTCCAGTTTTGGTGCAGATTTTGAATTAGCTGCACCCTTGTAGATATATGAGATATGTTTCTAAATTTAACACAACTTGATGGTGGGTATATAAGAATCGGCACAGCCGAATATAACACTCTTACTTGTTTTTTTATTCAAATAATTTTAAAAGGTATTGTTAAAAATTTCAAAACACTACAATACAGATAATAACTAAATACATTTTTAACCAATTTTAAAATAGAGAAACCCATATTTATATTTCGTGGTAGATATTGAAATATAAATTTAACAATATTTTCTAAATAAAACAGAGCAATCTTTTATTATAAAATTTTGCAGTGTCAATAAACTATGTGGAAAAATGACAGATGTTTTCAAGGTCATTCTAAAAGTTTAAGCAAAAATATTCCATTACACCTCGAACTTGTTTTACGGTAAATGTGCTATAAAACCTAAGAAAGTTGCTAAGATTTATTAAAGAAATTTGTTAAAAGAAAAAACTTGAAAAACAATCAAATAACATGTCATTTATTGTACAATTGCAAAGGGTTTAACTTAGGTAGACTATAAAAAAATTATAGTTTATAACAATTTTTAACATATGGTATTTTTCTCGGCTGGCTTTTTGCATTTTCTTCTAGAATGAAAAATTTAAAGACAATGTCAAATAGGTAAGTGTAAGTAAATATTACGTACTAGTTAAATATTATTTGCCAGGTATTTATTATAATAACTATTGATAAAGAAACAACAAGATGAAGGTATTATAAAATTGTCAACCGATTTGTAACACTATAGGAGTTTAAACTTAGTGCATTCTTAAGAAAATTTTTTAGGATGAATTCTCCTTAAAAAAAATTATATAAATTATTCATACAAAAAATTTTTCATAAAACCATTTTTCTAGAAATTTTTTATATACAAAATATTCTCTAGAAATTTTTCACATCAAAAATTGTTTATAGAATTTTTTTTATAATTTTTTTTGATTTAAAAAATGTCTATAGAAATTTTACATATAAAAAATGTTCTATAGAAATTTTTCATATAAAAAATGTTCTATAGAAATTTTTCATATAAAAAATTTTCTATAGAAATTTTTCATATAAAAAATTTTCTACAGAAATTTTCAAATAAAAAATTTTCCATAGAAATTTTTCATATAAAAAATTTTCCATAGAAAGTTTTCATATAAAAAGTTTTCTATAGAAATTTTTCATATAAAAAATTTTCTATAGAAATTTTTCATATAAAAAATTTTCTATAGAAATTTTTCATATAAAGAAATTTCTATAGAAATTTTTCATGGTAAAAATTTTCTATAGAAATTTTTCATATAAAAAATTTTCTATAGAAATTTTTTACACAAAAAATTTGCTATAGAAATTTTTCATACAAAAAATTTGCTAAGAAATCTATCGTATAAAAAATGCTCTATAGAAATTTTTTATATTAACAATTTTCTATGGAAATTTTTCATATTAAAAATTTTCTATAGAAATTACTCATAAAAAAATTTTCTATAGAAATTTTTCATATAAAAACATTTCTATAGAAATTTTTCATATAAAATATTTTCAAATAAAATTTTTTCATATAAAAAATTTTCTATCGAAATTTTTCATATACAAAATTTTCTATAGATATTTTTCATTTAAAATATTTTCTATAGAAATTTTTCAGATAAAAAATTTTGTATAGAAATTTTTTTATATAAAATATTCTGTATAGAAATTTTTCATATAACAAATTTTCTAGAGAAATTTTTTATATAAAAAATTTTGTATAGAAATTTTTCATATAAAAAATTTTCTATAGAAATTTTTCATATTGCAGAAATTGAATAAATTTTCTATAGAAACTTTTCATAAAAAAAAATTTCAAATTATATTTTTTCATTTAAAAAATTTTCTATAGAAATTTTTCATATACAAAGTTTTCTATAGAAATTTTTCATATAAAAAATCCTCTATAGAAATTTTTCATATAAAAAATTTTCTTTAGAAACTTTTCATATAAAAAATTTTCTATAGAAACTTTTCATATAAAAAATTTTCTATAGAAATTTTTCATATAAAAAATTTTCTATTGAAATTTTTCATATAAAAAATTTTCTATAGAAATTTTTCATATAAAAAATTTTCTATAGAAATTTTTCATATAAAAAATTTTCTATAGAAATTTTTCATATAAAAAATTTTCTATAGAAATTTTTCATATAAAAAATTTTCTATAGAAATTTTTCATATAAAAAATTTTCTATAGAAATTTTTCATATAAAAAATTTTCTATAGAAATTTTTCATATAAAAAATTTTCTATAGAAATTTTTCATATAAAAAATTTTCTATAGAAATTTTTCATATAAAAAATATTTCATATAAAAAATTTTCTATAGAAATTTTTCATATAAAAAATTTTCTATAGAAATTATTCATATAAATAATTTTTTATAGAAATTTTTCATATAAAAAATATTTCATATAAAAATTTTTCTATAGAAATTTTTCATATAAAAAATTTTCTAAAGAAATTTTTCATATAAAAAATTTTATATAAAAATTTTTCATAAAAAAATTTCCTATTGAAGTTTTTCATATAAAAAATTTCCTATAGAAATTTTTCATATAAAAAATGTTATATAGAAATTTTTCATATAAAAAATTTTATATAGAAATTTCTCATACAAAAAATGCTCTATAGAAATTTTTTATATTAAAAATTTTCTATGGAAATTTTTTATATTAAAAATTTTCTATGGAAATTTTTCATATTAAAAATTTTCTATAGAAATTTTTCATATAAAAAATTTTCTATAGAAATGTATCATATAAAAAATGTTCTATAGAAATTTTTCATATTAAAAATTTTCTATAGAAATTTTTCATATTAAAAATTTTGTATAGGAATTTATCATATAAAAATTTTCTACAGAAATTTTTCATATAACAATATTTCTATAGAAATTTTTCATATTAAAAATTTTCTATAGAAATTTTTCATATTAAAAATTTTCTATAGAAATTTTTCATATTAAAAATTTTCTATAGAATTTTTTCATATAAAAAATTTTCTATAGAAATTTTTCATATAAAAAATTTTCTATAGAAATTTTTCATATAAAAAATTTTCTATAGAAATTTTTCAAATAAAAAATTTTCTATAGAAATTTTTCATATAAAAAAATTTTCTATTGAAATTTTTTAAATAAAAAATTTTCTATTGAAATTTTTCATATAAAAAAATTTCCTATAGAAATTAAAAAAAAAAATTTAAGAATAAAATTTATTGATGAAGGGTTTTGAAGCTTCATATTGACCGATCACTTCACACTTTGTGGTATAATTTCCGACACGTATGTTTTGTAAGCTCTGCTTATGTATTATCCAACACATTTGCGTAATTCAAAAGTTTCAGAGATATTGTTAGACATTTTTTTTTGTTCCTAAGAGACAATTAATTTAAATGACAAATAGCAAAATGCCTTTTACTTAGTTATAAAATAGAAAAAGGCAGCCGCAATATATGCAAGAATATTATTTGATGGAAAAAGGAAACTTGTCAGCCAACAGATGTCGACAAGTTTGCAGCAATTGAATAAATCTTTGGCAATTTATTCGAAAAACTAACATTGAAAGTCGTGTTACAGAACTTAGACAAAGTGTTTAATAATATAAGAAGGAAAATATTGGAAATAAAGCAATATGTCAAGTTTGGTAAAAGTTTTTCTTACACATTTTTTTTTTGATTTTTGTCAATAAAATCGCATGTTTTTGCTTTTAGGATATTTTACCTTTAGAGGATGTTTTGAAAAATGTTAATCGCATCAGGGATGATGATTACAGGGAAAGGATTATGAGAAGTAAGAAATATTGTTAAGATTTAAAAGTGATTAAAAATGTTAATGTGGATTTTACTTCTTATTTGCAGTTCGTCCTTTAGGTAAGTAAATCTTTTCACAATTTTACTTCAATATAAAAAAAAATTGAAAAAAGTTTGATAGCAAAACTCTGTTTGACCAACACCTTAAGCTTTACTTATTTTTTTTGCTGCAAAAAAAAAACTATTTTCACAATTATCCCTCCATCCCTAATACCAGTTGCCAAAGTTATTTCTTTAGTTCTAATATCAAAAGTTTTATTTAACCATTTGAGCACTCTTTAGCTTCTGCTGATGAGGCTGATGGTGATGGCAATAGTCAACTTAACTTTAATTGTTGTTCCAAAGTAGTTCTGGGGTATTTTGAATTTTCTGTAATTGTGATCATTTGAACATTTTAAGAGTTTCACTTACATTTGTAAAACTTTTGATAGTTAAAAACTCAAAAACTTTAACCTTTTATCTAGATACAATTGAACAAAGTAAATGGCAAAAAATATCTTAAAATATAACCAAGATAACAAAACAGCAATTTTAATACAAAAAAGAAACTAAATAAAAACGCAAAAATGATATCCTTAAAAAGTACTCTCACAAGCAAAAGTCATGGTTTCTTTAGTAATAAAAAAAGAAATTGTTTAAAACCACTAAAAAGAAAAAGCCAAAAAATATCAAAAGATCTACGAAAATACACACTAAATTATAAAGAAATTTAAACACACTCACACACACAAATACAAAACCCCTAAGTAAAATGACTACCCACTACAAAGACAAAGATGTACAATAAAGATATAAAACTTCAGTACAAACTACAATAAAACCTTAACAATAAAACCAAAAAAAAGAAAAAAAATCTAGACACAAAGAAAAAGGAAAACTGATTTCTAGAAAAAAAACAAAACATTTGAAACTACAAAACCACTTGACAGTTGTATCATTTTCAAGTTTGTATAATTTTCTGTTTGCAACTAATATATGCACAAGTGGTGGAGAAACAATGGTCCAGATACATGACAACTTATTTTGTATATGAATGTTAAATATTTACCAAACTAATTCATATACATTTATATCTAGATGAGAATATCTCTACACACTTATGGCAAAAGTTAACTTTTTTACTCTTGATCTTAGTTTCTTTAATACTTACATACATACATATATAGTTATTTCTATGGAAATTCATTTATAGTAGAGTGGCCCATATTTTGATGAGTATAGAGAAAAAGTTTTTAAAGAAACTTTTTGTTGAAATTATTTCAGGAAAATTTTTTATATGATAAATTTCTGGAGAAAATTTTTTATATGAAAAATTTCTAGATAAATTTTTTTATATGAAAAATTTATTGAAAAAGTTTTTTATTTAAAAAATTTATTGAAAAAGTTTTTTCAAGTAAAACTTTATGATTAATTTCTATAGAAAATGTTTTATATGAAAAATTTCCATAGAAAAATTTTTATATGAAAAATTTCTATAGAAATTTGATATGAATAATTTTCACAAAAAATTTTATATGATAAATTTGTAGAAAAAATGTTTTATATGAAAAATTTCTTATACAAGTTATTTTAATTGAACATTTTTTATATGAAAAATTGCTAGACAAAATTTTTTATTAAAAATTTTTATAGAAAATTTTCTATAGAAAAAATTTCTATAAAAATTTTTTTTATGAAAAATTTGTTTGAAAATTTTTTATATGAACAATTTTTATAGAAAATTTTTTATATGAAAAATTTCTATGGAAAATTTTTTATAAGAAGAATTTTTATAGAAAATTTTTATATGAACATTTTTTATTTGAAAAATTTTTATAGAAAATTTTTTATATGAAATATTTTTTAAAAAAATTTTGATAGAAAATTTTTTATTTAAAAAATTTTTATAGAAAAGTTTTTCTATAGAATTTTTTTTATATGAAAAATTTCTATAGAAGTTTTTGATATGGAAAACAATTTTTTATATACAAAATTTCTATAAAAAAATTTTTATATATCGAAAATTTTTGATTTTGAAAAATTTTTTTTATGAAACATTTTCTATACAAAAATTTCTAAAAAAAATTTTTAATTTTCTTTCTATCAATAATAATTTTTCTATAAAAAATTCTTAGAAAAATTTCGTTAAATGAAAAATTTCTATTTATAATTTTTTGTATGAAAAGTTTCTATAAAAAATTGTATATACGAAATATTTCAATAGAAAATTTAAAAAAAAAAAGTTTCTATAAAAAATTTTTTATATCAAAAATTTCTATTAAATATTTTTTATATAAAAACTTCAAAAAAAAAAAGAATTTTATACAAAAAATTTCAACAAAACATTTTTTATATGAAAAATTTCTATAGAAAAATTTTTATATGAAAAATTTCTTAAAAAAATGTTCTTATAAAATATTTTGATAGACAATTTTTTATTTAAAAAAATTCTATTGAAAATTTTTTCAATAGAAATTTTTTATATGAAAAATTTCTACATAGTTTTTTTATAAAGATTAAATTTTTGTATAAACAAAATTTCTATATTTTTTATATAAAGAATTTCTATAGAAAATTTTTTATATGAAAAGTTTCTATAAAAAATTTTTTATATGAAAAATTTCTATAAACATTTTTTTCTATGAAAAATTTGTATTTTTTTTCTATAAATATTAATTTTTGTATAAAAAAGTTATAGAAGAATTTCATTTTATGAAAAATTTCTATTAAAAATGTTTTGTATGAAAAGTTTCTATTAAAAATTGTTTATACGAATTATTTCCATAAAAAATTTTTTATACGAAAAATTTCTATAGAAAAATTTTTACATGAAAAAGTTCTATAGAAAAATTTGTATATAAAAAATTTCTATAAAAAATATTTTATATAAAAAATTTTTATACAAATTTTTTATAAACAAATTTTTACAAAAATTTTTATTTCAAAAATTTCTATAGAAAATTTTTAGTTGAAAAATTTCAGAAAAATCTTGTTTTTAATAGAGAATAGAAATAGATAGAAATTTTTTATTTAAAAAATTTTTTGTATTAAAAATTTCTATAAAATTGTTTATACGAAATATTTCTATAAAAAATTTTTATACGAAAAAATACTATAGAAAATTTTTTAATGAAATATTTTTATAGAGAAATTTGTATGTAAAAAATTTCTATAGAAAATTTTCATTTGAAAAATTTCTGTAGAATCTTTTTTTGAATAGAAAATAGAAATAGATAGAAAATTTTTTATTTAAAAAATTTTTTGTATGACAAATTTCTAAAAAAAAATTGTTCATACGAAATATTTCCATAAAAGATTTTTATACGAAAAATTTCTATAGAAAACTTTTTAATGAAAAATTTTTATAGAGAAATTTTTATATGAAAAATTTCTATAAAAAAAATTTAAAACAAAAATTTCTCTAGAAAATTTATTTATATAAAACCTTTTTTTTAGAAAAGCTTTTTTATGAGAAATATTTTATAGAAAATTTTTTAAATGAAAAATTTCTATAGAAATTTTTTATATGAAAAATTTCTATAGAAAATTTTTTATATGAAAAATTTCTAAAAATAAATTTTATATAAAAACATTCTATTGAAGTTCTTTTGTATATAAAATTTCTAAAGAAAACTTTTTTATATAAAATTTTCAATAGAAATTTCTTGTTTCATATAAAAATTTTGATAGAAAGTTTTTTATATGAAAAATTTCTATTTAAAACTTTTTATATAAAAAATTTCTACAAAAAAAAAAAAAAAATATTTATAAATGAAAATATCCTTTAAAAAAAATTTTATATCTAAATTTTTGATATAAAAAATTTCTATAGAGAATTTGTTTAATAAACATTTTTTTGAGAAAAGTTTTTATATGCAAAATTTCTGTAGAAAATTTTTTATTCAAAGAATTTCTTTAGAAAATTTTTTGTATATAAAATTTACTTAGAAAATTTTTTTGAACATAAAATTTCTGTAGAAAATTTTGTATATGAAAAATTACTATAACAAAAATTTTACATGAGAAATTTCTGTCGAAAAATATATTTTTATAAATTTTCTATGAAAATTTTTTAATTCAAACAAAGTTTCTTGTTTTTTTTTCCACTTATGAAATTTTTCATAAAATTTTGTATATTGTGAGCCCATATTCAATTCCACTTATGAATCATTTTTATTTTTACACACTTTTTATTGGAGAACTGTTCTTTTATAAAAGAACATCTCATGTAATAAAAATCAGATGGAAGAAATCTATTAAGGCAGTTATTGGCTTTAATATATTGTAGAGGAATTATTGACTTATATTAAGTTATTTTGGATATTGAACACTTTTTTGCTTCTCCTTAAATATTTTTTTAATTGGTTTATAGTCGGTATTGAATAAACCCCATGATATGAAAGATTTCTATAGAGAATTTTAATCTGAAAATTTGGTATCTAAAAATTTTCTGGAAAATTTTTTTTTATAAAAAGTTTTAAAGAAAATTTTGGATATAAAACATTTCTAGAGAAAATTTTTTTCTGAAAATTTTCTATGGAAAATTTTTAATATAAAACATTTCTATAAACAAATTTTTTCAACAAAAAATTTCTGTTGAAAATTTTTTTTTGAGAAAAATTTCTATAGAAAATTTTTTATATGAACAATTCTTTAGAACATTTTTTATTTGCAAAAATTCTGTAGAACATTTTTTATACGAAAAATTTCTAGAGAAAGCTTTTTATTTTAGAAATGTCTATAGAAAATTTTTTGTGTAAAAAATTTTCTTCAGAAGGTTTTTTTATGAAAAATATGTATCCAAAATGTTTACAGAAAAGTTTTTAAATGATATATTTTTAAAGAAAATTTTTGTATGATATATTTCTATAGAAAACTCTTTATACGAAACTTTTCTATAGAAAATTGTTTAAATGAAAAATTTGTCAAGAAAATTTTTTAAAATGAAAAATTTCGTAGAAATTTTTTGATATAAAAAATTTCTATAGAAAACTTTTTTAATGAAAAATTAAAAAAAACAATTTTTTATATAAAAGATTTCAACAGAAAATTTGTTATATGAAAAATTTCCATACAAATTTTTTGTATGAAAAATATCTACAGAAAATTTTTATACAAATTTTTCTATATGAAAAATTTCTATAGAAAATTTTTATTTGAAAAATTTTATATGAACAATTTTGGATATAATATATTTCTAAAAAAAATTTTAGCTATTTAAATTAAATTTATTTAATTTATTTAAATTAAATTTTTATAAATTTTTTTTTTAGATTTTTTATATGAAAAATTTCTTAAAAAAAAAATTTTATATGAAAATTTTTTTTAGAAAATTTCCTTGTCTATAGAAAATTGTTAATATAAAAAATGTTCTCATGCCAAATCTTTCTTATATAATAAAGATTTATAATCGTGGTCCTAATTTTTGGATCGTATATTTTTATTCAATCCAAATTTTTGAGTCATAGTACAAATTTTAAATTTAATGATCTAAAATTTTAGTCATACTCAATATTTTAGATCACTATTTTTTACTTAATATAAATTTAAATGATCGCCCTATTTATTTGAGGAAAATCTGGTCCTGAATAGTCTTAAGTTTAGTTGCGTTAGAAGTAAGATGGTCAGAACTTATAATTTGAGATGGGTATGAGTTACCATTACATCATTTTAATAGTAAAGTGCATCCAGGTTCAGCACACTCTTATTTCAAAATTTTTTTTTTTTTTTAATAACTCGGATCTACCCTAATGTATATGATATTAAATTGCAAGCGAATGTATACAAATGTCCTACAATAAATAAAGTGAAATTGTTTGTATACGAATGATATGGGCTATTTTTTTTTGCATTTCCTTTTATACCCTACAACCAATAAAGGGTAATGGTATGTGGCCAATGAGGTTTGCGGTTAAACAAAAAACGCACCATGAATAGAGTTCCTTGAAATAGAAAAGTTTAATTTACAAGGGTTATAAAGAAAAAAACTAACAATCCTCATCTGTATTATGACATTTGAGAAAAATGTAAAAATTGATGATCTAAAGAATGAAATATAGAGACTATTACAAACAGCAAAAACTGAAAGTATCAGTGTTGAGGGTAAAAGAATTCTTGTAAGTTAAAAAAAAAAAACATTTTGAAAAAATTCTTACATTGAAGGCTATAAGAGATTACTTTTGAGTCGAAAATATTATATTTTCTGTTTGATTGAACAAGACTGGTCCTTGCTTATGTTCATGTACCGTGTTAATAAAGTTTAAAATTTAACAAAAAAGATTCCAATTTTTTCTTTGTGATGATATTTTGAACACACCATTAACTTTATTATAGGTCATTGTCATAGTCGTTTCTAAGTGGACCAACCACATTTCGCTCTATATATTTATTTTAGTCATTAGATATTCACCGACAAATGACTGTAATTATCTTTTTCATTCCGCATCATTATCAGCTACCGCAACGAAGACAACAAAAACTAGAATCTTCATTATTATCATTAGCATCAACATCATTACCTTTCGTTTGTCAACAACAACATTATTTTTTTTCATTAAATTTTTTAACAAATTTTTTTGTTGTTGCTGATTTGATGAGTAGGATGTTTTAAGGCTGGGCGGAAAGAAAACATTTTCATTTCTTTTTCCAAACCATAAACAAGAAAATAAATACTAACAAAACGAGAAAAATATACTTTAACTAGTAGATAAAAAGTGGTCGTTGAAAAATAAATAAACATAAAAAAACTAAATAATACAGAAAAAAATCTAAATAAAACGCTTCCCTTCCGGGCTGTTACATTAAATTAGTAACATGCTTGATGTGTATGTTAGCAGTTTGTTTGTGGGAGACAACCAAAAAACAAAAAAAAAAAACTGAATATTTAGTAGGGGATAATAAATGTGACCAACTATTTGTGTGGTTGCATACTTCTCTATAAAAACTATTTCCGGTTCTGTCTTTTACAATTTCCATTAAGATAAGGCTTATGTCTTACATTTATTGCGCATTGTATCTTGATAAATTAATCCATGGGGGACCATTACCATGTAGTTAAAATAACTCTTGATAATAGGCTGGGAAAAGCAATTAGAAATTAATCGCTTAAACAATTTTAGTTTTGTTTAGATAGACGAATAAATGTATGTATATAAGTAAGACTTAAGTTACTTCAAACTTTAGTCGTTACCTTAGCCTATATCTTTATCTATGTTTTAGTTATGCCTTGAGCTATGCCTAAGTCTATGACTTAATCTAAGTCAAAATAAGAGTTTTAGTCTATAACTTAGTTAATGTCTATGTCTTAGTCTATGTCTTAGTCTATGTCTTAGTCTATGTCTTAGTCTATGTCTTAGTCTATGTCTTAGTCTATGTCTTAGTCTATGTCTTAGTCTATGTCTTAGTCTATGTCTTAGTCTATGTCTTAGTCTATGTCTTAGTCTATGTCTTAGTCTATGTCTTAGTCTATGTCTTAGTCTATGTCTTAGTCTATGTCTTAGTCTATGTCTTAGTCTATGTCTTAGTCTATGTCTTAATCTATGTCTTAGTCTATGTCTTAGTCTATGTCTTAGTCTATGTCTTAGTCTATGTCTAAGTCTATGTCAAAGTCTATGTCTAAGTCTATGTCTTAGTCTATGTCTTAGTCTATGTCTTAGTCTATGTCTTAGTCTATGTCTTAGTCTATGTCTTAGTCTATGTCTTAGTCTATGTCTTAGTCTATGTCTTAGTCTATGTCTTAGTCTATGTCTTAGTCTATGTCTTAGTCTATGTCTTAGTCTATGTCTTAGTCTATGTCTTAGTCTATGTCTTAGTCTATGTCTTAGTCTATGTCTTAGTCTATGTCTTAGTCTATGTCTTAGTTTATGTCTTAGTCTATGTCTTAGTCTATGTCTTAGTCTATTTCTTAGTCTATATCTTAGTCTATGTCTTAGTCTGTGTCTTAGTCTATGTCTTAGTCTATGTCTTAGTCTATGTCTTAGTCTATGTCTTAGTCTATGTCTTAGTCTATGTCTTAGTCTATGTCTTAGTCTATGTCTTAGTCTATGTCTTAGTCTATGTCTTAGTCTATGTCTTAGTCTATGTCTTAGTCTATGTCTTAGTCTATGTCTTAGTCTATGTCTTTGTCTATGTCTTAGTCTATGTCTTAGTCTATGTCTTAGTCTATGTCTTAGTCTATGTCTTAGTCTATGTCTTAGTCTATGTCTTTGTCTATGTCTTAGTCTATGTCTTAGTCTATGTCTTAGTCTATGTCTTAGTCTATGTCTTAGTCTATGTCTTAGTCTATGTCTTAGTCTATGTCTTAGTATATGTCTTAGTCTATGTCTTAGTCTATGTCTTAGTCTATGTCTTAGTCTATGTCTTAGTCTTCGTCTTAGTTTATGTCTTAGTCTATGTCTTAGTCAATGTCTTAGTCTATGTCTTAGTCTATGTTTAAGTCTATGTCTTAGTCTATGTCTTAGTCTATGTCTTAGTCTATGTCTTAGTCTATGTGTTAGTCTATGTCTTAGTCTATGTCTTAGTCTATGTCTTAGTCTATGTCTTAGTCTATGTCTTAGTATATGTCTTAGTCTATGTCTTAGTCTATGTCTTAGTCTATGTCTTAGTCTATGTCTTAGTCTATGTCTTAGTCTATGTCTTAGTCTATCTCTTAGTCTATGCCTTAGTCTATGTCTTAGTCTATGACTTAGTCTATGTCTTAGTCTATGTCTTAGTCTATGTCTTAGTCTATGTCTTAGTCTATGTCTTAGTCTATGTCTTAGTCTATGTCTTAGGCTATGTTTTAGACTATGTCTTAGTCTAGAAAAAATTAGAGTTTTTCTACAGAAAAAGTGAGCGACAGTCAGTTTTTCTATTAAGAAAGTGAGTCAGTTTTTCTATAGAAAAAGTGAGCGTCAGTCGGTTTTTCTATATAGAAAAAGTGAGCGTCAGTCGGTTTTTCTATATAGAAAAAGTGAGCGTCAGTCGGTTTTTCTATATAGAAAAAGTGAGCGTCAGTCGGTTTTTCTATATAGAAAAAGTGAGCGTCAGTCGGTTTTTCTATATAGAAAAAGTGAGCGTCAGTCGGTTTTTCTATATAGAAAAAGTGAGCGTCAGTCGGTTTTTCTATATAGAAAAAGTGTGCGTCAGTCGGTTTTTCTATATAGAAAAAGTGAGCGTCAGTCGGTTTTTCTATATAGAAAAAGTGAGCGTCAGTCGGTTTTTCTATATAGAAAAAGTGAGCGTCAGTCGGTTTTTCTATATAGAAAAAGTGAGCGTCAGTCGGTTTTTCTATATAGAAAAAGTGAGCGTCAGTCGGTTTTTCTATATAGAAAAAGTGAGCGTCAGTCGGTTTTTCTATATAGAAAAAGTGAGCGTCAGTCGGTTTTTCTATATAGAAAAAGTGAGCGTCAGTCGGTTTTTCTATATAGAAAAAGTGAGCGTCAGTCGGTTTTTCTATATAGAAAAAGTGAGCGTCAGTCGATTTTTCTATAGAAAAAGTGAGCGTCAGTCGGTTTTTCTATAGAAAATGTGAGCTACTGTCAGTATTTTTATTGAAAAAAGTGAGCTACATTCAGTTACAGAAAATATTGGCGACTATAAATTTTTATAGAAAAAATTTACACACATTTTTTGTGTAGCTGACTTAATTCTTATTTGCTTTAATTTAAAATCACATCATATCAAAATTATTGATATTAATTGAATTAAATAAATAAAATTAAAAGATGCTGACATTATTTGCTCTTAGCTTTTACATTAGCAGGCGACTTCTTGGCGTCTTTAATAGATGACATCATTTAGAAAATTGTTAAGAGAAAGTAAACTCCATAGCAAATTAATAAGGAGCATAAGCTGTAATTTGCTTTAATATGTTAAATGATAGGGAAAAAGTGTTCCTTTCCATTTGTCACTCGTAATTACCATAGCTTTTATTCTAAAGTACAAAAATAAATTTTATAAATTTTTGAAAATAAAAGTATATCCTGAAGAAATATTCCGTTAAAAGAAAACGACTTTGTAGTGATGCTTTTCACTGTTTTTTTTTCCAAAGTGTCTTTTTTTGACCATCACTAATCTTTTTTCCAGGAAAGTATTAAAGTTAAAGTATCTTAAAAACTGTTTATGGATTTTTATTAAGTTTTACAAATTTAGAATCTTGACACCTTGATTATAAGTGTAGGATACATTTCAAAAGCACATATCTTTTTTTAACCCATTTTTAATGATTTATTTTCTTTTTTGGATAATAATTAATTCTTAATTTACACGCACACAAGAACCGTTAATTGCATGCGTGTGTGAATATATGTTAATGTTTGAATGTGTTGTTGCTTTGACTCCGTTTCTTTTTAGAATGTAAGATAAATGCGGTTTCGCTTTGGAGTCTATTTCTATATTTCGGTTATATAATTCTTCTAATTATTTTGTTGTCTTTATTTTTCCCTGAAAATTTCAAACATAGATTTTTTTCAATTAAATTTAATAAAAGCAAATTTTACTTTGAATTAATAAAATATATTAAAAAAACACTAGCGAGTATAGAAGATTATGTTAACGAATAAGATACCCTATATAACCCTACTTTCTATTACAAAATAAAGTGTAAGACAGTTTTTCTTATCCAAAAAATTGGAGACAGGCAGTTTTTCTATAAAAAAAAATGGGCGATAGATAGTTTTTCTCTGTGACCTAGCTCCTTTTGTTTAGGCCCTATCATGCCTTCAATATTGAAAAAAAAGTTTGGTAAAATTTTGTGTTTTTCATAATTTCATAGAAATATTATAAAATTTAAAACCAAAGCATTAAATTTTGCAACTACATTTGATCTAAGAATTCTGCTTGAGTAAATTTTTTGAAAAAAATCTTTATGCATAATTTTAGAAAGACATTTCTATAGAAAAGTTGAAGACAGGAAGAGATTTCTAAGTAGAAAAGTTGACGATAGGAAGATATTTCTATATAGAAAAGACGACGCTCGGAAGACACTTCTATATAGAAAAGATGACGGTAGGAAGACATATCTATAGAAAAGTTGGTGATAGGAAGATATTTCTATATAGCAAAAATGACGATAGGAAGGCATTTCTATACATAGGATGACATTTCTATAGAAAAGTTGAAGATAGGAAAACATTTCTGTAGAAAAGTTGACGACAAGAAGACATTTTTATAGAAAAGTTGACGAAAGGAAGAAATTTCTATAGAAAAGTTGACGACAGGAAGACATTTCTATAGAAAAGTTGACGACAGGAAGACATTTCTATAGAAAAGTTGACGATAGGAAGACATTTCTATAGAAAAGTTGACGATAGGAAGTCATTCCTATAGAAAAGTTGACGATAGAAAGACATTTCTATTAAAAAGTTGACGATAGGAAGACATTTCTGTAGGAAAGTAGACGATATAAAAAAGTTGACGATAGGAAGATATCTCTACAGAAAAGTTGACGATAGGAAGACATTTCTATAGAAAAGATGATGATAGGAAGACACTCCTATAGAAAAGTTGACGATAGGAAGACATTTTCATAGAAAAGTTGATGATAGAAAGACATTTCTATAGAAATGTTTACGATAGAAAGACATTTCCATAGAAAAGTTGACGATAGTAAGATACTTCAATAGAAAAGTTGACGACAGGAAGATATTTCTATAGAAAAGTTGACGATAGGAAGACATTTCTATAAAAAGGTTGACGATAGGAAGATATCTCTACAGAAAAATTGACGATAGGAAGACATTTCTATAGAAAAGATGATGATAGGAAGACATTCCTATAGAAAAGTTGACGATAGGAAGACATTTTCATAGAAAAGTTGACGATAGTAAGATACTTCAATAGAAAAGTTGACGATAAGAAGACATCTCTATAGGAAAGTTGACGATAGGAAGATACTTCAATAGAAAAGTTGACGATAGGAAGACATTTCTATAGAAAAGTTGACGATAGGAAGACATTTCTATAGAAAAGTTGACGATAGGAAGACATTTCTATAGAAAAGTTGACGATAGGAAGACATTTCTATAGAAAAGTTGACGATAGGAAGACATTTCTATAGAAAAGTTGACGATAGGAAGACATTTCTATAGAAAAGTTGACGCTAGGAAGACATTTCTATAGAAAAGTTGACGATAGGAAGACATTTCTATAGAAAAGTTGACGATAGGAAGACATTTCTATAGAAAAGTTGACGATAGGAAGACATTTCTATAGAAAAGTTGACGATAGGAAGACATTTCTATAGAAAAGTTGACGATAGGAAGACATTTCTATAGAAAAGTTGACGACAGGAAGACATTTCTATAGAAAAGTTGACGATAGGAAGACATTTCTATAGAAAAGTTGACGATAGGAAGACATTTCTATAGAAAAGTTGACGATAGGAAGACATTTCTATAGAAAAGTTGACGATAGGAAGACATTTCTATAGAAAAGTTGACGACAGGAAGACATTTCTATAGAAAAGTTGACGACAGGAAGACATTTCTATAGAAAAGTTGACGATAGGAAGACATTTCTATAGAAAAGTTGACGATAGGAAGACATTTCTATAGAAAAGTTGACGATAGGAAGACATTTCTATAGAAAAGTTGACGATAGGAAGACATTTCTATAGAAAAGTTGACGATAGGAAGACAGTTCTATAGAAAAGTTGACGATAGGAAGACATTTCTATAGAAAAGTTGACGATAGGAAGACATTTCTATAGAAAAGTTGACGATAGGAAGACATTTCTATAGAAAAGTTGACGATAGGAAGACATATCTATAGAAAAGTTAACGATAGGAAGAAATTTCTATAGAAAAGTTGACGATAGGAAGACATTTCTATAGAAAAGTTGACGATAGGAAGACATTTCTATAGAAAAGTTGACAATAGGAAGACATTTCTATAGAAAATTTGACGATAGGAAGACATTTCTATAGAAAAGTTGACGACAGGAAGCATTTCTATAGAAAAGTTGAAGATAGGAAGCCATGGGCAGATGGAAAGACAGACAGAGAGACAGACAGACAGACAGACAGACAGACAGACAGACATACAGACAGACAGA
Source organism: Stomorhina lunata (assembly GCA_933228675.1). NCBI lineage: Eukaryota > Metazoa > Arthropoda > Insecta > Diptera > Rhiniidae > Stomorhina > Stomorhina lunata. The sequence goes on along the minus strand of OW121742.1, from coordinate 34,336,925 downwards.
CAGACAGACAGACAGACAGACAGACAGACAGACAGACAGACAGACAGACAGACAGACAGACAGATGTTTATCGCTCAATCCTCTTAGAATTTCATAAGGATATTGAGCCAATAAGTTACCAACTGAGTGACTATCTCAATATCCCCCCCGTTCTTTTTGATGATGTGTATAAAAATAAGGGTACTCCAAACGGTTGAGGAATTTCAAATCTATTTTTTTAACACTTCTACACGATCATTCATGTAAATCGCCTTGACTCAGCAGTTTGGTCATCCGCCTAGCACACCAGAGTTCAATCCCCGGCCAGACCCACTTAAAAAAAATAAATTTTCGAAAAAAATAAAACAGTTTACCACATATTTCAGCTATGTTATTGAGTATTAGGCTATATAAAACTTCTCTAACTAACTAAATTTGCTATTTGGAGCAGGTGTTAAAACATAGGTACATTTCAATGAGTCTAAATAGAATTGAATGCAGCTCATTGTCTAAGAGACTTATCCTTTCTTTCAATTGGAATGTCGTGGGAATTGTGTATGTATGTAATATGATCATTGTGCCTGAAAATGTTCATTATAACAATATTTTTGGGTATTAAGCAAACAGCAGCTAAACTAAAAACGCCGTTTGCATGAGGTATGATACAAAATGCACCGAAAATCCTAAAATAAGATACCTAGTTTGATAACTTTCAAGGTAATATGCTCGTAAAAATTGTGTACGAGTATATTAATATGTGATGACCAAGGCATAAAGAGTATGTCTTGGGTTGAAAGTGTATGTATGTATACATATGGATGTGTTTGTGCATTTACATACATATAATTATTTTAACAATTTATTTTGTTTTATACGTCATACTATTTTGCTCCGACTAGTATATATATATTCTTTTTTTTAATATATGTATGCAAGTATGTATTCATATATGCTAGTATATTTGTTTATGAATGTTAGTTTGTATGTGTTAAAATAAAGTATGTCAACATCTGTTAATGTGACATAAATCATGAAACTCATTTGTTAATTTATGTACCGAAAAGATCTAAACATGACATCCACCATTATGGGTCTAGTATTGGGCAGACAGTCGAGGCGAAGATAGAGATGCATAAAACAACATTAATACTTTCCTCTATTTTATAAAGGTAAAATAATGAAAGAATATATCCAAAAATATAAGATACACAAAATTAGATTTAAAAGGAATACAATCCACTAAAAGGACCTCAACAAAACTATGAAGTAAACGAAAACCAGGAGATTTTAAGGAAAAAGAGCGAAAAGAGTTTTAGAGTTTGATTGAAAAAAAAACTCATAACTCTTAGGTTTTCAAATAGAAATTGGTAAAAAAAGAGATTTTTTTAAGAGCATAAGGAATTTTAACTGTAAATGAAGAAGTTTGCAGAGGATTGGTGAATTGTAAACTGAATTTACAGCTGAGTTGGGCTAATCTGATAAAGAGTGCGCAAGGTCAGTTTGAGCAGAAATTCGTTTAGAGTATAACGAGAATACTATTAACTCAATGCGTAAAGAATTTAAAGGGAAAACAAAACAGAAACGCGTTTTATAAATTTATGAGTTACTCTCATAGATATAAGGTTCCAGCATCCTTGTTTCTTAACGTTATCCTTTAACTAAATAAATCTCGTTATCAAGGCAAAAGAGTGTATATTTTGTTGTTTGTAGCAAAAAGTCAGTTGTTGTGGATGATGTGTATCTAAAATGAAAAACTTATGTTTCTCATGTGTGTGTGTGTGTAGAATGTATGTAATTGAGTGTAAATATGACGCAGAATGTGAATTCAGTTGTTAAGTTGGTGCAGTATCAGTTGGACTTGTAAACTGAATAAGAACGGTTTGATTAAATTTAATAATAATAACAAAAAAAAAGAAACAAATAAGAAAAATTTTAACAAAAAGAAAAGAAGAAATCCCCGTATTTTTCACTTATTTTTCTGTTATTGTTGTTGTTCTACTTCATGTGGTGTATATAACTTAAAACAAAAAACAAAAAAAAATTCCAAAAAGAAACTAAAATAAGTAAAACGTTACGGAAAATATAATCAAGATAGATAATAAATCTTTTTTTAAAAGAAAAACGTAAAATAAAAAAATTGTTCTTATTTTAAGCAAGAAAAAACGAATTATTTAAATAAGTTGCTTAAGAAAATGTTTGTGTTTTTTTATTAAAAAAATTTAAAAACAATTAACATGATGTTAAACCCTTTAAAAAATTAGTTAAATTAAATTTTTATATAAAACCAAGTTTTTAAAATAATAAAAAAAAACAACTTATCTTTAACAGTAAATAGTAGTTAGTTAAATAAAACCTTTGAAAACCCTTTTAAAAACTAAGACCAAAATCATTTCACCTACAAAAAACTAAACAACTTAATTTCCAAAAAAAAGAAGCAAAAAATATATAAAGCAAATAATCCATCCATTTTTATAATTAAATCTAAATGCTTGATTTTCCTGAGTAAATTACCTCGTTGCCAAAAAGATAGAAATGCTCTAATTACATTCAACTTTTTTCCAGTCTTAATGTTTGATTGTTTTTTAATTAAAATTTGCTAAAAGAAACCCTCAAAAACAAACAATTACTTTAAACCATAAAAGTATAAAATAATAAAAAAACAGAGATTTTTGTATTTTGTGTTCCATCAAGCCAAAGTGTTGTATGGTTGCTAATTAGTTGTATATCCCCATCACTAAACTGCCTGCCTGTTTGCCTGACTGCATCTATCACGTAGACTCTCATACACCAACACCATTAAACAAACATATACAAATCTATCTTTATATATATAAAGTAAAATCACATCGACGTCATCGTATTTTTAATCTCAATCGTCATAGTAGACATCGCTACCATCACCCAACATCGACATTAAAACCTCGTTGCAAAAATATACAAAAAAAAAAAAATCTTAAAACTCATCATTAAACGGATACGCCAGAGGCAATAGACCATAAAGCAATATGCCTGATACCATCTCTGTTATAGATCATAAAAGAAGTAAGTCTAAGAAGTATGTTTTTCAACTCAATTTTTTGTTTGTTTGTTAATAATTAAATTGGGTTAAAATGTTGTTGCTAATTAACCCAAAAAAGGAAAGTGTTGTAAGACATATGGTGCGTATGATTAATTTAATAATAATCATATGCCATCATACATTTTAATAGATAGTATCGGGTGTTTTTTAGAAGGTGACACAATATCATTTAGAGGGCTTTGTTGAAAGAAAATTTTATAAAATCTATGTTTAAATGTGATATCTGCCATGTGGCCGCCACGGCTGATAGCCAGGAGGTGTAATCTTGGACACCAATTTAAAAAAAACAAGCAAGAAAAGCTATAGTCGGTCAAGCCCGACTATATAATACCCTTCATTACTAAGGTCAAATATGGACCAACAATTAAACAAGTTTTCCTTAAGTCTTAGAGACATACATACATACATACATACATATACTATGTGCTATACTTTCAAAATTTCGAGACTTATATCATTTCCGGCTAAGGGCCTGATATGGGAGTTAGGTTCAATTGCGGACCGATTGTTACCCCATTTTGATTATTGGTTTATATTTACACAATATTTATCTGTGCAAAGTTTAAGTAATCAAATGCATTTATTTTTAGAGTTATTAACGTTTTTGTGCTTTTATGTGTATATAAATGTCTTTTGAGAATGTGACTTGTATGGGAGGTATGGTCAAATATGGGCCGATTTCTACAAAATTAGGAACACTGATAAAGGTTATGATAAGCAATATTTGTGCTAAATATTATTAAAATACAACCAAATTTGTGGCTGTAAAGTACCAAAAACTCAATTCCGGGAAGGCATCCCTATGGGAGGTACCCGAAATAGTAATCCGATTGTACCCAAAAAGTATAGGGATCGTCCTTGGGCTAAAATATGAACTTGTGCCAAATTTCATCAAATTATCTTTAAAATTACCTGTAGAGTGATAACAAGCTTACATGGATAACCGGCCAGCCAGCCAGCCGGACGGACATCGTAAAAACAACTCAGGGAGTGATTCTAAGTCGATTGGTATACTAAAAGGTAGGTCTCAGACCAATATTTCTATGCGTTACAAACATCAGCACAAACAAATGGTGGTGAAGGGTATAAAAACTTTTTGCAGTACTTGCTTCCGTATTTCGCCGATAACTCTTCGAATCTTGATTTCCAGGTGATTTATATTTTAACATTAACATATACTTAACATTACCGAAACTTATTGATTTTGGAGCCGGTAAGGACTTCTCTCGATTTATAACGAATTTTCTCAGAGATCGCTCTAAAAAAGATATTATAGATGGGATATCATCTAACGAGTTCAAGATATATTCAGGGGAACCGCAAGGCTCCGTTCTTTCTCCTAATCTTTTTCTTATATTTATAAATGACCTTCTATCTACTCTTTTGCAGATGATAGCAACATTTGTCATTCATATTCATTCAGCTACAGGTCAAGCCTCTTAGACAAAGAGGAACATAGGCAGAATATGAATGATACTCTAAATTCGGACCTTATTTAAATTTTTTAATGAAGTCGTATAAATAAGGTTGATTTTAATGCCAAAAAGACCAAATGCTGTACATTAATGCACATATGTATGATTGACAATGTTACCTCATCTGTTACGATATATAATTTCCACGACAACATTCCAATTGGAACAAGTGGTACTTCTCTCAGACAATGAGCTGCATCCGATTCTATTTTTTTGTAGACCCATTGAAAGGGACCTACGTTTTAACTCCGGCTCCGAAAGGTAAATGCATTAGTTAGAGAAGTTTTTCATAGCCTAATACTCAATAACCAGTGGCTATCTGAGTTATGAGGTGAACCGCCGCTTTTTTGAAAATTAATTATAAACTTCACCAATAGGTGAAAGGGTATTATAAGTTTGTGATTCCGTTTGTAATTTTTTTATTAGTGATCGTAGACCCCATAAAAATTATACCGATCGATTAAGCGATGTCCATTTGTCTGTCTGTCTGTCTGTCTGTCTGTCTGTCCGTCTGTCTGTTGAAATCAAGTAACTCCACAAATCTGATTGTGAATACCATTCAAATTGTACCGATCGACTCAGAATCGACAGGAGAACTGATTTCGTGACGTCCGTCCGTCCTTCCGTCCATCTGCCTGTCTGTCTGTCCGTATGCCTTTTGAAATCAGGTCTTTGGAGCTCCTGTTTTGTCGGTATCTCAGATGTTTATTTTGGTGAAATTGAATAGCATTCTTCGCAGGGGATTACCTAAATTCTGCTGAATTCGGTAATTTCGGGTAGATATAATTTAGTGTTTAAGCGATATTTCAGGTGTTTTGATCGACAATGATGAATTTCAAGTGGGTCTGGTCAGGGATCGAACTTGGGACCTCTGGTATGCTAGGCGGATGACTAACCTGCTATACCACGGCGGTAATCTGTTACAATGGGTGGTATAAATATTGAGGAATCAGTAGCTCTTGATGTCCTGGGCATGAAAATATAGTGTGATGCCCGTTGGACTCAACATATTTTTCAAGTGTTGAAGGAAGCATTCAAGTGTCTCGGCTCTTTAAAACCGTGCCAGACGTTCTTCACTTCACCTGATCTTCTTACTATTTATACCACTTATAGCCGATGAAAAATGGAATACAACTCTCATGTATGGGCCGGTGCTCTAAAGTCTATTTTGGAGTTACTCGAGCTTGTACAGGAAAGAGCGAAAGGGCTTATTGGTGACAGTAGGTTAGCCAGCTCTATTGACTCCCCAGAGCATCGTCGCAATGAGGGTTGTGTTTTACTGTTCTATCATAATTACAATGGTATGTGTTCTAATGAAATCAGGGACCTTGTTCCCGAAATCCGAACTTTCGTATGTCCTCAAGGACTCATTCATTTGCTGTCGATTGATCAGTGGATCGCATAAAGGTAGAAGGCCAATACACGCGACATGCGGCTGCGGGCGGTCGTAGTATTGCCAGTACATAAAATGTGCTTTTGTTTACAAAAATGTTCATATAAAAAATATTTGAGTAGGATATAATTAAATCCGGCAGCACTGAAAAAATCTGCCGCGCGGAAAAGTAGAACTTTTTTTCCATTGCCGCTTCAAATTTGATAAATCAAAAAACAGCTGATTGCCGTCCGCAGCCGCTTGCCGCGTGCATTGGCTTTCTACCTTAACGCATTATAGAGACAACTCATTATTAAGCCGCACTGGCTCAGAAATCTTTCCGCTCATATATGATATCAAAAAAATTTAATTTGAATGTCCACAAACACTACTCCCTCTTTCCTCCTTTCCATAATCTTTTTTCCTGAGTGGTGGTCAAATAACAAAAAAAATATATAAAATTTGAATCATATACCTATACCTTTCACCATTGAAAGTAAAGTTCTGACCATCATCGTTTATGAAGAGATATGGGTCAACGACTTCGCCAGCCCATAAAGCGCACCAAACCATAATTTTCTATATATGGAATGGTATATCGACAAAAGCTTATGAATTATCCCCACTTTAAGTTCTGGTTATTTACGTATTAACCCAAAAATTTAATTCGTCGGAAAATTCAAGACGAAAATCAATTTGTACCTCAGTCATTCAAAACAAGGCGAATTCATAAAGGTGGTGGCAAGAATACAACAAATACAACATAACAAAATTAAACCCCATGTTGTTCTTGTAGTTTTGCTTACATTTTGACAAATTTTTGTTTGTTAAATTTCAAGGCGAATTCATCAGCTGTGCTCATGATATCAGTTTTATTATTACAAAATGATTTTTGAAACCGACCTGAGAAAATTGTACCATTTTTCAACATGAAAAAATTAAGTAAATTTTATTATATTTAAAAAAAAAACTAAACTATTCAATACTAACGAGTCATTTAATGACAAATTATGTCTAGTTTTTAAATTTCTTTATTTACAACATAAAATTTTTGGTGCATATCCTTAGGCGCGTACATGAATTTTCTGAGCAAAAATGAAATAACTCCAAAACTACTTCATGGTTTTTTGTTTTTGACTATTTGAAATAAAGCTGTGTTAGTTTTCCTTAATATTCCATTATTTTTTCTTATAAAACTTTTTTATTTTTTGTTGAAACTTGTCAAAAATAAAAAAAACTCATTTTTCGCCATACAGATGGGTTTTTAAACTTTGGATCCGATGCGCGCCCATAGAACGTTGTCCGAGTTGGCTCAAATTTTCAGAACTAAACTTTTAGACCTAGTGTCATAATATTCCATTGAAAAACATTTGAAATCAAAGAAAAAAATTTTTCCTGTCACCCTAATATTCTGACATGGAAACTTAAATATAAGAATAAGTAAATTTCAAAGAATGACATGATTAACAATTCTATGACCTGTAAGAACTTAACAATTGAGTTTTGTTAAAATATAAGAGAATTAATTTACTTTGTTTTTTTTATATTTCAAAAATCGTTTAAAATTTGTTGAAAATTTTGTTCAAAAAATATAACAAATAATAAATTTGTTTTCTACAACATTTTCATTTGAAATTGAGAAATATTCAATTGAAATTGAGAACATTCAATTAAAATTGAGAAATTTTCAATTAAAATTGGGAAAACCTTAATTGGAAATGAGAAACATTCAATTAAAATTGAGAAATTTTCAAATAAAATTGAAAATTTTTGAATTGAAATTGAGAAAATCCCAATTGAAATTGAGAAATTTTCAATTGAAATTGAGAATTTTTAAGTTTAAATTGAGAATTTTTCAATTGAAATTGAGAAAAGCTCAATTAAAAATGAGTTTGAATTTTTTAATTAAAATTGAGAAGTTTTCAATTGAAAATGGGAAATTTTCAATTGAAAATGAGAAATTTTCAATTGAAATTGAGAAATTTTCAATTGAAATTGAGATATTTTAAAATTAAATTGAGAATTTTTCAATTGAAGTTGAGAAAACCCCAAGTGAAATTTCAATTTAGGTTTTTCTCATTTTCAATTCTAAAATTCTCAATTTCAATTGAAAATTTCTCATTTTCAATTGAAAATTTCTCATTTTCAATTGAAAATTTCTCTTTTTCAATTGGAAATTTCTTATTTCAAATTGAAAATTTATCAATTTCAATTAAAAAAATCAACCTTATTTTCAATTGCGCTTTTCTCAATTTCAATTGAAAAATTCTCAATTTAAATTTAAAAATTCTCAATTTCAATTGAATATTTCTCATTTTCAATTGGGATTTTCTCAATTTCAACTTACAAATTCTCATTTTCAATTGAAAAATTCTCAATTTCAATTGGAAATTTCTCAATTTCAATTGAAAATTTCTCATTTTCAACTGAAAGTTCTCAATTTCAATTGAATATTTCTCAATTTCAATTGAATATTTCTCAATTTCAATTGAAAAGTCTCAATTTCAATTGAAAATTTCTCAATTTAAATTGAAAATTCTCAATTCCAGTTGAATATTTCTCAATTTCAATTGAAAATTCTCAATTTTAATTTAAAATTTCTTAATTCAATTTGAAAATTTCTCAATTACAATTGAAAATGGTGTAGTATCATAAAACAAAACCAATGGGAGAATAAAATACAAAAAAAGCATGTTCGATATCTCAAATGGTGTCGCCGAACTTGCGATTTAAAATAGTAAAATATTGCTTGTTAAATTGTACCAATATTTAACATTAATAAAAGTAATATTGAATATTCTTCCTTAGACTATATAGAATGTACAAGGCATTGTTTTTTTAATTGGAAAAGTTTAACACTTTCTATACCGGGGCCAAAAATCAGAATTTGGAGTTTTTTCATTTTCTATAGGAAAGTGACAGAATGCAAAAATATATAGATTTTTATTAACATTAAGACTTTTGATTAAAAAATACATACTAAACCTAATCAGACATGGAAACTTAAATATTAATATAAGGCGCATCCTAACAAAGATATTAGATTTCATAAATTTTTTTTCTGCCAAAAGTGAAATCTAAGTTGATAGACAACAATGAAATACACATAAATGTACAAACAAACACACATTTCATGAGCACGGATTTATGTCTTAGTTTTCCTTCATTGGATAATCGTCTTCATTAGTTGTTTCCGAATTAGAGTAAAACCGGGATTCTCTCTTTATCATGGGATTTTTTAAAACGACCATAAGCAAATCAATTTATGAAAGTGCAAGAGTTTTATATTATACAGTCTTTGATTCTAATACCTTTGGGGTTTGAGACTACAATGAAATAATTACAAACTTATAATAACCTACCACCTATAGCTAAATGATATCAAAACTAAATTTAGTAAAACTAGTAATAAAAAAACCTCTTATTTTGACTTTTTGCTACATTTAAAATTTCTTAGTTCTTATGACTTACTAACTTAATTAAGTATTAAATAAATTGAAATATCATAAACTTTATTTTTCATATATACATTACAAATCGAACACATTATTTATTATTTGGAATAAATAATTTACATTTTTTTTATTCTCCCAACAATATTCATGGCAATTTTATTCACACATAAGCTATTTTAAGAACCCATAATTAACTAATTATCTATTATTAACTTATGACATTCAATCTGCAAATTGCCAATTATGTTAAAGCATTAAATGCCACATTTAAGCACATTGTGTTTCTAGATTCAGTATTAAATTAAATGAAAGCATTTTAGCGCAAATATTGGCAATTTATCTTAAATTGTATCTCACAATGAAACAGATACACAAAGAGGCACAGTGTCGCGAGTTTGGATAAAATGGAATAAATAAGTAAATAAGTAGGTACAGAAGCTGAATCTTAGAAACGTATTAAGGCTTTTGTACTCTTTGTTATCATAGTCTTTAGCTTACAATAAGAAATTTAACTTAAAGTTCGTTTGCCAGAGCGAGTATTTATCCAATTAACCTCAAAACTGGTCCCTATAAAATGGTTTATTTATATTCAAATATAAAACTTTTCTGAAACTAAATATTGATTTATGATTATATACGAGTAAACATTTACTTCTAGCTGTGACCAAATCTTACTTTTCAAATTTCTCAGCCGTTTATATACATTAGCAACACTGTGCAAGTCAAACATGTTCAACTATAATTTCTGTAATGTGTGTTAGTGAAAACGAAACAAACTAAATAAATATACAATATATATTTGATATATATTTAAGCTTATTATAGCTATCAAACGTATACATAACAAGTTAGAGATAAATATTCGGCTGTGCTGAATCTAATATACCCACCATCAAGTTGTGTTAAATTTAGAAAAATATCTCACACGTCTACGAAAGTGGAGCTAATTCAATATATAGACCGATATGGGAGCACCAACTAAATGTGAACCGATTTTGCCCATTTTTAATATACAACTTTTTTAAGATACCGAAAATATTTTTGTAGAATTTTGTCACTCTCGCTCTTTTTTCTAAGGCGCTATCGCGCTTAAATCTGACGAACGGTCAGATAAAACCCCCTTTTCCCTTTTGTATTTTTGTATTTCCGAAGTATTTTATATGGGAGCTTTGGTCAAATGCTGACCGATTGGTATTCAAATAACCATTTCTTGTGTCACAATTTTCGATGTTAAAATTTTATATAGAAAATTTTTGATGTTAAAATTTTATATAGAAAATTTTCGGTGTTTAAATTTTATATAGAAAATTTTCGACTTTGAAATTTAATACAGAAAATTTTCGGTGTTAAAATTTTATATAGAAAATTTTCGATGTTAAAATTTTATATAGAAAATTTTCGATGTTAAAATTTTATATAGATAATTTTCGATGTTAAAATTTTATATAGAAAATTTTCGATGTTAAAATTTTATATAGAAAATTTTCTATGTTAAAATTTTATATAGAAAATCTTCAATGTTAAGATTTTATATAGAAAATTTTTGATATTAAAGTTTTATATAGAAAATTTTCGATGTTAAAATTTTATATAGAAAATTTTCGATCATAAAATTTTATTTAGAAAATTTTCGGTGTTAAAATTTTATATAGAAAATTTTCGATGTTAAAATTTTATATAGATAATTTTCGATATTAAAATTTTTTATAAAAAATTTTCGATGTTAAAATTTTTTATAGAAAATTTTCGATGTTAAAATTTTATATAGAAACTTTCCTATGTTAAAATTTTATATAGAAAATTTTTGATGTTAAAATTTTATACAAAAAATTTTCGATGTTAAAATTTTATATAGAAAATTTTCAATATTAAAATTTTATATAGAAAATTTTATATAGAAAATTTTCAATGTTAAAATTATATATAGAAAATTTTTGATGTTAAAATTTTATATAGAAAATTTTCGATGTTAAAATTTTATATGGAAACTTTTCGATGTTAAAATTTTATGTAGAAAATTTTCGATATTAAAATTTTATATAGAAAATTTTCGATGTTAAAATTTTATAGAGAAAATTTTCGATGATAAAATTTTATATAGAAAATTTGCGGTGTTAAAATTTTATATAGAAAATTTTCGACGTTGAAATTTAATACAGAAAATTTTCGGTGTTAAAATTTTATATCTTCGATGTTAAAATTTTATATAGAAAATTTTCGATGTTAAAATTTTATATAGAAAATTTTCGATGTTAAAATTTTATATAGAAAATTTTCGATGTTAAAATTTTATATGGAAACTTTTCGATGTTAAAATTTTATATTGAAAATTTTCGATATTAAAATTTTGTATAGAAAATTTTCGATGTTAAGATTTTATATAGAAAATTTTTGGTGTTAAAATTTTATATAGAAAATTTTTGGTGTTAAAATTTTATATAGCAAATGTTCAATGTTAAAATTTTATATAGAAAATTTTCGATGTTAAAATTTTGTATAGAAAATTTTTGGTGTTAAAATTTTAAATAGAAAATTTTTGGTGTTAAAATTTTATATAGCAAATGTTCAATGTTAAAATTTTATATAGAAAATTTTCGATGTTAAAATTTTATACAGAAAATTTTCGATGTTTAAATTTAATATAGAAAATTTTCGATGTTAAAATTTTATGTAGAAAATTTTTGATGTTAAAATTTTATTCAGAAAATATTCGATGTTAAAATTTTATATAGAAAATTTTAGATGCTAAAATTTTATACAGAAAATTTTCGATGTTAAAATTTTATACAGAAAATTTTCGATGTTAAAATTTTATATAAAAAATTTTCGATTTTAAAATTTTATACAGAAAATTTTCGATGTTAAAATTTTGTATAGAAAATTTTCGATGTTAAAATTTTATATAGTATATTTTCGATGTTAAAATTTTGTATAGAAAATTTTCGATGTTTAAATTTTATATAGAAATTTTCGATGTTAAAATTTTATATAGAAAATTTTCGATGTTAAAATTTTATATAGAAAATTTTCGATGTTAATATTTTATATAGAAAATGTTTGATGTTAAAATTTTTTATAGAAAATTTTCGATTTAAAAATTTTATACAGAAAATTTTAGATGTTAACATTTTATATAGAAAATCTTAGATATTAAAACTTTATATAGAATTTTCAATGTTAAAATTTTCAATGTTAAAATTTTATATAGAAAATTTGTCGATGTTAAAATTTTATATAAAAAATTTTCGAAGTTAAAATTTTATATAAAAAATTTTCAATGTTAAAACTTTATATTGCAAATTTGTCCATGATTTTATATAGAAAACAGAAAGAAAGGTTCAGAAAATAAAATCCTTTTGGGTTTTGGGCCAATATTAAGAAATTACAAACGGATTGACAATCTTAATGTATCCCCCATCCTTTTTGATGATGGATATAAAAAATATCCTGGTCTACCAAATCGATTATATGTTTTTTCTTATTTATGGCAGTATTAAATTTTTTTAAAAATTATAAAATGTTTATTTTTTCTTGCTTCTGAGAGAAATAGAAAAGTATCAGTGAAATTGAAAGAAGGTTTCCATTTTAAATATTAAAAAAATTTAAAAGATATCACATAATCTGTTTTGTAATCCACATTTTGTATAAATGCATATGTTTATGTGTAATGTGTGAAGTATACAAATGTTTGTTTAGATTTTTATTGAACATTTTGTTAGGATTCTACTTATTTTCTTTTCAATATTTCTATGTTCATCAAATAACAATAGTTTCGTATCTTAAGCTCTAAAACAATTGGAGCAAAAATAATCTTATTTTGCAAACAATTTCTAAATTATCATGAAATTGATAAATTTAGTTCTTGTTTTGAAAGATATTTAAAAAGAACTACTACAGCATTTTAAGTCAAAATTAGGAAAATAATTGATATTAGAAATTTCACCAAAATTTAGGCTTAAGAAGTTTATTTTTAAATAAAATTAAATATTTGTTCCTTATGTAAATTTGGTTTCCATGAACTTGAGTTATTCCATTTTGTGAACTAAGGGTTATGCCTTTAGGTCTATGTTGAATAGAAGTTAAAAAAAACCTTAACTACTTTTTTACCACAACCTTTAAAGGATCCTTAAATTCTTCTTCTAAGAGAATGCGGCATATCATTAAGGATAATTACAAAAGTGCACTTGTATGATGAAAAATGTCCCTAATTTAAAATTACTTAAAGCCTATAATGTCTAATTTTCAAATTGTATGACAATGTTGCAAAGAACAAAGCGCGTCACGTACATCAAAATATACCAACACCTAGTACTTTATACATATAAAGAAAGTTCACATGTTTTGTGTGTATGTGTCTGTCTGCTAAAGTTCGTCATGTCTTTCTTTCTCCCTAAATGTATGTGAGAGTATCCATTATGTTCTATGGAATGCACACAAAAATGTACTTGTGCCCTCATTGTTATTTGAACATGACTTAAAGTTACCAAATCATTCCGCAATGCATTCCGTTGTTTTTTACTTATATGATAACAAAACAAAAAAAATCTCTGAAAATTTTAACAATTTTTCTTTTTTACTGATAAGTCGAAAACATGACGGCAGGGTTGGAATAAAGGGTTATAAACATGAAGATACAAGGTTCATGTATCAGCATTAGTACTTACAAACTATTGTTTAAATTATTAAAGATTTCAAATGTTGAGATCTTTTATACAAAGATGCATATATGCATAGGAATATATATAATTTAACTGTATTAGACAGGCTAGATATCCTTTCAATTCGACATAAGAAAAATTAAGCGATCGATTGTGGCTAAGTCCGAACAGATCAACTGGACCACAGAAACCACTTGTTTAGTCTTAATATTTACTTTTCCAACTCACTATAGTAATAGTTCTGTAGTCTTGGTATATTTACCATGCCATATACTATTTCACTAAAAATCAATCCTCACAAGACTTTGCAAATAGACACAATCTTCAAAGTGATGACTACTCTAGAAGTTGATACAACGCAGCGAAGGAAGAAATGGTCAGCTTCTCAAATATCTATTTACAATTTTTACATCGAAAATTTTCTATGTGCAATATTAACATCGAAAATTTTCTATATAAAATTTTAACTTCGAAAATTTTCTATATAAATTTTTAAGATCGATAATTTTCCATATAAAATTTTAACATCGAAAATTTTCTTTTAACATCGATTTTCTATATAAAATTTTAACATCGATTTTCTATAATAAAATTTTCACATAGATAATTTTCTAAATAAAATGTTCACATAGAAAAGTTTCTATATAAAATTTTCACATCGAAAATTTTTATATAAATTTTTACATTGAAAATTTTCTATAAAAGTTTAATAGCAAAAATTTTCTATAGAAATATTTAAAATCAATAATTTTCTACAAAAATATTTAACATTGAAATTTTTCTATAAAAAATTTTAACATTGAAAATTTTAACATTAAAAATTTTCTATATGAAATTTTATCATCGAAAATTTTCTACATAAAATTTTAACATCGAAAATTTTCTATATAAAATTTAAGCATCGAAAATTAATATACAAAATTCAATCATCAAAAACGTCGATATAAAATTTTTAGTATAAAATAATTTCTATTAACAATTTAAAACCTAAGCCTTTCCATACAAAATTTTAATATAAAATTCTAACATCGAAAATTTTCTGTGTAAAATTTTAACATCAAAAATTTTCTATATAAAATTTTTATAACGAAAATATTCTATGTAAAATTTTAATCTCGAAAAATTTCTTTATAAAATTTAATCATCGAAAATTTTTTTATATAAAACTTAAACATCGAAAATTTTCTATACAAAATTTTAACATCGAAAATTTTCTATACAAAATTTTGACAACGAAAATTTTTTATATAAAATTTTGACGTCGATAATTTTCTATACAAAAGTCGAACATCGAAAATTTTCTATATAAAATTTTAACATCGACAATTTTCTTTATAAAATTTTAACAACAAAAATTTTTTTTATAAAATCTTAACATCGAAAATTTTCTGTATAAAAGTTTAACATCGAAAATTTTCTATATAAAATTATATCCTAAAAAAATTTCTATATAAAAGGTTAACATCGAAAATTTTCTATATAAAAAATTAACATCGTATATTTTCTATATAATATTATAATATCCAAGATTTTCTATATAAAATTATAACATTTAAGATTTTCTTATATAAAATTTTAACATCGAAAATTTTCTATATAAAATTTTACATCGAAAATTTTCTATATAAAATTTTAACATCGAAAATTTTCTATAAAAAATTTTAACATCGAAAATTTTCTATAAAAAATTTTAACATCGAAAATTTTCTATAAAAAAATTTTAACATCGAAAATTTTCTATAAAAAATTTTAATATCGAAAATTTTCTATAAAAAATTTTAACATCGAAAATTTTTTATAAAAAAAATTTTAACATCGAAAATTTTCTATAAAAAATTTTAACATCGAAAATTTTCTATAAAGAATTTTAACATCGAAAATTTTCTATAAAGAATTTTAACATCGAAAATTTTCTATAAAAAATTTTAACATCGAAAATTTTCTTAAAAAAAAATTTTAACATCGAAAATTTTCTAGAAAAAATTTTAAAATCGAAAATTTTCTTTAAAAAAATTTTAACATCGAAAATTTTCTATAAAGAATTTTAACATCGAAAATTTTCTATAAAGAATTTTAACATCGAAAATTTTCTATAAAAAATTTTAACATCGAAAATTTTCTATAAAAAATTTTAAAATCGAAAATTTTCTATAAAAAAATTTTATTATCGAAAATTTTCTATAAAAAATTTGAACATCTAAAATTTTCTATAAAAAAAATTTTAACATCGAAAATTTTCTACAAAAAATTTTAACATCGAAAATTTTCTATAAAAAATTTTAAAATCGAAAATTTTCTATAAAAAAATTTTAACATCGAAAATTTTCTATAAAGAATTTTAACATCGAAAATTTTCTATAAAGAATTTTAACATCGAAAATTTTCTATAAAGAATTTTAACATCGAAAATTTTCTATAAAGAATTTTAACATCGAAAATTTTCTATAAAAAATTTTAACATCGAAAATTTTCTATAAAAAATTTTAACATCGAAAATTTTCTATAAAAAATTTTAACATCGAAAATTTTCTATAAAGAATTTTAACATCGAAAATTTTCTATAAAGAATTTTAACATCGAAAATTTTCTATAAAAAATTTTAACATCCAAAATTTTCTATAAAAAATTTTAACATCGAAAATTTTCTATAAAAAATTTTAACATCGAAAATTTTCTATAAAAAATTTTAAAATCGAAAATTTTCTATAAAAAAATTTTAACATCGAAAATTTTCTATAAAAAATTTGAACATCGAAAATTTTCTATAAAAAATTTGAACATCTAAAATTTTCTATAAAAAAAATTTTAACATCGAAAATTTTCTATAAAAAATTTTAACATCGAAAATTTTCTATAAAAAATTTTAACATCGAAAATTTTCTATAAAAAATTTTAACATCGAAAATATTCTATAAAAAATTTTAACATCGAAAATTTTCTATAAAAAATTTTAACATCGAAAATTTTTTATAAAAAATTTTAATATCGAAAATTTTCTATAAAAAATTTTAACATCGAATATTTTCTATAAAAAATTTTAACATCGAAAATTTTCTATAAAAAATTTTAACATCGAAAATTTTCTATAAAAAAATTTAACATCGAAAATTTTCTATAAAAAATTTTAACATGGAAAATTTTCTATACAAAATTTTAACTACGAAAATTTTTATTTATAATTTTATCACCTAATCTTTCTACATACAATTTTGTCATCGAAAATTTTCTTTATAAAATGTAAATATCGAAAATTTTTAGAAAAAATTTTAGTGTCAAAAATTTTCTATAAAAAATTTTAGTATCAAAAATTTTCTATAAAAAATTTTAGTATCAAAAATTTTCTATAAAAAATTATAGTATCAAATCTTTTCTATAAAAATTTGAACATCGAATATTTTTATATAAATTTTTAACATCTAGAATTTTCTATAAAAAAAAAAATAATTTTTATATCAAAACTTTTTTTAAAAAATTTTATCATCGACTATTTTCTGCATACAATTTTTTATCGAAAATTTTCTAAGTAAAATTTGAACATCGAAAATTTTGTTTTCAAAAATTTTCTAAATAAAATTTTATCATCAAAACGAAAATATTCTATGTAAAATTTTAATCTCGAAAAATTTCTTTATAAAATTTAATCATCGAAAATTTTTTTATATAAAACTTAAACATCGAAAATTTTCTATACAAAATTTTAACATCGAAAATTTTCTATACAAAATTTTGACAACGAAAATTTTTTATATAAAATTTTGACGTCGATAATTTTCTATACAAAAGTCGAACATCGAAAATTTTCTATATAAAATTTTAACATCGACAATTTTCTTTATAAAATTTTAACAACAAAAATTTTCTTTATAAAATCTTAACATCGAAAATTTTCTGTATAAAAGTTTAACATCGAAAATTTTCTATATAAAATTATATCCTAAAAAAATTTCTATATAAAAGGTTAACATCGAAAATTTTCTATATAAAAAATTAACATCGTATATTTTCTATATAATATTATAATATCCAAGATTTTCTATATAAAATTATAACATTTAAGATTTCTTATATAAAATTTTAACATCGAAAATTTTCTATATAAAATTTTAACATCGAAAATTTTCTATATAAAATTTTAACATCGAAAATTTTCTATAAAAAATTTTAACATCGAAAATTTTCTATAAAAAATTTTAACATCGAAAATTTTCTATAAAAAAATTTTAACATCGAAAATTTTCTATAAAAAATTTTAATATCGAAAATTTTCTATAAAAAATTTTAACATCGAAAATTTTTTATAAAAAAAATTTTAACATCGAAAATTTTCTATAAAGAATTTTAACATCGAAAATTTTCTATAAAGAATTTTAACATCGAAAATTTTCTATAAAGAATTTTAACATCGAAAATGTTCTATAAAAAATTTTAACATCGAAAATTTTCTATAAAAAATTTTAACATCGAAAATTTTCTATAAAAAATTTTAACATCGAAAATTTTCTATAAAGAATTTTAACATCGAAAATTTTCTATAAAGAATTTTAACATCGAAAATTTTCTATAAAAAATTTTAACATCGAAAATTTTCTATAAAAAATTTTAACATCGAAAATTTTCTATAAAAAATTTTAACCTCGAAAATTTTCTATAAAAAATTTTAAAATCGAAAATTTTCTATAAAAAAATTTTAACATCGAAAATTTTCTATAAAAAATTTGAACATCTAAAATTTTCTATAAAAAAAATTTTAACATCGAAAATTTTCTATAAAAAATTTTAACATCGAAAATTTTCTATAAAAAATTTTAACATCGAAAATTTTCTATAAAAAATCTTAACATCGAAAATTTTCTATAAAAAATTTTAACATCGAAAATTTTCTATAAAAAATTTTAACATCGAAAATTTTCTATAAAGAATTTTAACATCGAAAATTTTCTATAAAAAATTTTAACATCGAAAATTTTTTATAAAAAATTTTAACATCAAAAATTTTCTATAAAAAATTTTAACATCGAAAATTTTCTATAAAAAATTTTAACATCGAAAATTTTCTATAAAAAGTTTTAACATCGAAAATATTCTATAAAAAATTTTAACAGAGAAAATTTTCTATAAAAAATTTTAACATCGAAAATTTTCTATAAAAAATTTTAACATCGAAAATTTTCTATAAAAAATTTTAACATCGAAAATTTTCTATAAAAAATTTTAACATCGAAAATTTTTTATAAAAAATTTTAACATCAAAAATTTTCTATAAAAAATTTTAACATCGAAAATTTTCTATAAAAAATTTTAACATCGAAAATTTTCTATAAAAAGTTTTAACATCGAAAATATTCTATAAAAAATTTTAACATCGAAAATTTTCTATAAAAAATATTAACATCGAAAATTTTCTATAAAAAATTTTAACATCGAAAATTTTCTATAAAAAATGTTAATATCGAAAATTTTCTATAAAAAATTTTAACATCGAAAATATTCTATAAAAAATTTTAACATCGAAAATTTTCTATAAAAAATTTTAACATCGAAAATTTTCTATAAAAAATTTTAGCATCGAAAATTTTCTATAAAATATATTTACATCGAAAATTTTGTATAAAAAAATTTAACATCGAAAATTTGCTATAAAAAATTTTAACATCGAAAATTTTCTATACAAAATTTTAACAACGAAAATTTTTATTTATAATTTTATCACCTAATCTTTCTACACACAATTTTGTCATCGAAAATTTTCTTTATAAAATGTAAATATCGAAAATTTTTAGAAAAAATTTTAGTGTAAAAAATTTTTAGAAAAAATTTTAGTGTAAAAAATTTTCTATAAAAAATTTTAGTATCAAAAATTTTCTATAAAAAATTATAGTATCAAATCTTTTCTATAAAAATTTGAACATCGAAAATTTTTATATAAATTTTTAACATCTAAAATTTTCTATAAAAAAAAAAATAATTTTGATATCAAAACTTTTTTTAAAAAATTTTATCATCGACTATTTTCTGCATACAATTTTTTATCGAAAATTTTCTAAGTAAAATTTGAACATCGAAAATTTTGTTTTCAAAAATTTTCTAAATAAAATTTTATCATCAAAAATTTTTTTAAAAAATTCGAAAATTTTCTCCATAAAATTTTATCATCGAAATATATAAAAACTTAATACCAAAATTTTTATTTTCAAAAATTTTGTAAATAAAATTTTATTAATAAAATGATTTTAAAGAAATTCAAAAATTTCCTATATAAAGTTTTAACCTTGAACATTTTTTATATTAAATTTTTTTTATAAAAACTTCTATTCTATGTAAAATTTTAACATCGAAAATTTTTTAGAAACATTTATTTTACTGAAAATTTTCTATAAAATATCTTTTTCCCAAAAATTTTCAATAAAATATTTTTTCACCAAAAATTTTCTAAAAAAAAATGTAATCATCAGATATTTTAGATAAAAAATTTTAGGATAAAAAATTTTTTCTTAAAAGTATAGCATCGAATTTATTCAAAAATATTGACATCTAAAATTTCCTATACAAAATGTAGTCATCAGATATTTTCGATAAAAAATTTTAGGATAAAAAATGTTTTCTTAAAAGTATAGCATTGAATTTATTAAAAAATATTGACATCTAAAATTTTCTATAAAAAATGTAATCATCAGATATTTTCGATAAAAAATTTTAGGATATAAACTGTTCTCTTAAAATTATAGCACCAATTTTTTTTTTTTTTTTAATTTGGACATCGAAAATTTTCTAAAATTTTTTTTCACTAAGATATGCATCTGATGTGGATGTTTGAAGATGAAAATTAAATCAAAATGAAAAAGATCTTCAATATTGAATGGCCCTTGAAACTTTTTAGAGCCGGTCTATTTACAACGTTGTATGTAATTTAAACCGACATTTTTACAACACATTTCTGTACATTGAACATACCAACATACATGCGAAAAGTATGCTGCACTTTACACTTTGTAAATAAAACATGCAATGGTGGTAGTGCATACATGTAAGTGTAAACGTAAAAGTGAAATATAAAAGAAAACTAAACAAAACACAGAGAGTCAACACCTCTTTGTCAGCCCCCTTTGGTGACGAGTGATTTAAAATTTTTAGTTTAGGTTTTTTTTTTCATTTTATTTTCAAGTTTCGTGTTCAGTTTTCATTCATAAACGAAGAATTAGTAGAACTTGTTGCATTCTCCCCAACATCATAATGTTAGACTTAGTATGAAAGTACCATGAGTTTGAGTGTGAATATCTACTAAAAGTATTTAGTATATCGTTAGTAAGAGTGTGTACAAATACAAATTTAGTTATATTGTAAGCCTTTGTTTTCATGTGGGTGGTTTGTTTGGAAATTTTCAAATGGTATTTGAATTATTACAAAAATTGCCCCACAGAGACATTGAGAGCTCGCTCAAACAAATGATGCAATTCTATTATTTATAATGTTTTTATAATTGAATTGAATTGTATTGTTGCGGAGATGATGTATGTGTGTGTGTGTGTGTGTAGTCAGAAAAGGTAGCTCTAAGTATCTATCCCTTAGTAGTTAGTCATAATATTTATAAATATTTTAGAAAAAAACATTTCAAATGCATTTGAGTTACAAAATTTGAAACAACGACATCGTTTTATTATTTTTCCATTTTGTATTTTAATTGTTACATTGTTGGAAGTGAATAATTGTTAGTCCCTTTGGGGTATTAGTGAGTTATGTTTATTTAATGGAAAATTTATGGGCTTAGAGTGAATAAATGAAGTATTTTAAGTGCGAACACTTTATTTAAATCATAAATATATTTTTTTAAGTAGGAAAAATTGGTATAGAAGTCTAATGTTTAAGACCCACTGTACAAATAGTTCGCTTGAAAATGATATTGTTGTTATTTTAATAGTTGAAAATATAAAATTTAAATTTAATCTATTCTTAGAGCATTTTTAAATTAAAATGTTACTTACTTTCTTACTTAAATTTCCAATGTCAAAGGCTGTGCCTATTTCGAAAATCCATGCGATTCGATCTTGTGAGTTTATTCTCCAGTTTCGTAGGCTAAGCTTTGAACGATTTTCCTTTACTTGGTCTTTCCGTTGATGTTTTGGAAGTCCTCTTCATTACACATTAAGGCCGGCCGTTTTTATTCTAATTTTAGCTTTGTCATAGTAAATGTTTTTTTTTAGCAGTGGGTTACTAGCCCGAAGTCCTAACCCATACTTTTCAAAGTTTTTATGGGAGAACTCACTGCCTATGTTAGCTCACTACGTAAAGGTAGTTCCCCGGCTGATACCGCGAGGACGTAAGTGAGATGAAGGATAATCAAGATAAGTCTGGGATTATTAAGTTAAGATCATTCAGAACCGTTGCACAGTGGTTTACGGACGCTTTTTTTTGGAAATAATTCTGTAACTTTTGAACAACTTGTGATATTTCAATGAAATTTGACATGGTGATAGTCAGGTAGTGTTTGAGTTATATAACCAAGGAGTATTCGAGTTATATAACCAACTTGCAGAAAAATTATTTAGAATTTTATTACAAATTTGACGAATATTCGAATATTCTATTACAAATTTGACGAATATTCTTATTCTTTTGGTCCCCAGATGCGTCCACCAGATCAAAAAAGCTTAAAAAATACGTAAAAAATCAACCCAAAAATTCCTTTTTACCCAAATATCTCAAAATTCAAAGGACATAACCTACACATGTACGCGTATTTTTGTAGATATTCTCAAGGACGATTTAAGCTTAAAATTTATTTTCAATCCATAAATGGTTTTTTTTGGCGAATTTTTAAAAAAAGTCGAACATCCGACCAACTTTGAAGGTCCATCAATCATTCTCCCGACCCCTAATGGACCAGTGCTTTTAAAAACCAACTCAAATACTCCTTGACTATCACCATGGCAAATTTCATTCAAATATTTCCAGTCGTTACAGTTACAGAATTATTTCCAAAAGAAAAGCGTCCATAAACCACTGTGCGTTGCTAGGTATTCAACATCCCCTATATCAGGGCTTAGGACATAAAAAACACATATAATTTTCACCAATCAAAATCGCCTGTACGGCGAAGCTGTGCAAGATATCGATCTAAATTGTTATACCCACCATCAGAAAGAATAGGGGGTATATTTAAATGGTAATTACGTCTTCCTTCCTTAATATTGTAACACGATAGAGCCTAAACAAGAGGAGCTAGGTTACAGAAACTTGACAAACATATTCTCCGTTTATTGGAAAATGTTAGTATTAGATTTAGACGAAATCTGTTTACATTTGATCATAGCTCTCATATAACCTCCCTAGGCTAATCTCCTATATTTTGTTATCCTTGACTCCCAGTGGAGCATAGGACAGTTGGGTTTCCTGCTAACAGATAACAACTGTATTCAGTTCCTACTCACACCTCCTAGTGGTACATCCTGGAAACCTGAGCAACCTAGTTGAAGATGCGGTAAATAACCCGAGTGGGATTCTAGGTCAGAGCCAACGTGAGAGGGAGTTATCTTGGAGCCATTGCGACGTATTTGGTCTAAGGGTCTAAAATAATTGTACTTTGTAAAGTAGGGAACTGTAGCGTCTGTTCAATATGTTAGTTGCGGCTACAAGCGGGTGTCTGTTTTAGATCAAGCGACTCGCTTTACTCTTGTCTTTGGACTCATCATCCATCGACTTAGCACTTACGATGTTTTAAGCATGGAAATAAACAACATAACAGAATGTACTACTCCAAGGGGTAATTATGCGAGAAATCCCCCTGCTACGGCAGCTGGCACAAGGATTTTGGAGGTGCCTAATCTATGCAAGAACATCCTGATGAATGAAACCAAACTCTTATATACTGATAAATTATAAGAGGTATTTTGATAAAATTAAATATAGAGATGCTCTACATAAGCAGCAGCAAATAAAATTCATTATTGAAGTACCGAAATCGGTTCACATTTTACTATTGCTCCCATTAAATACACTTACGGAAATAGCCTATATTCCACCCAAATGCCAATATATAATAGCTTTGACCAATAAATTTAGCACAATGAAATTTTATATCAATGTCAGACAATGTGCAAAATTTTGTCACCAATCAGCCACCATTTGGCCATAGCTTCCATATAAAATTCTTACAAAAAAACAAAAAATACCAAAAAAGAAAGGGGGATTTTGCCATAACGAAAAGAGCTAGAATTACAAAAATTTCTTGCAAAAACTTGAAAAAATCCGTCAATAGATAAGCCCACTTTTCTTATGTAAAAACATAAAAATTGTAAAGCTTTTTTTGTTTCAATTGATAGCTTCAAAAATTTAAGGCGTAGACTACCAGATCGTGACAAAAATCTGGAAAAATTAACACACAGATACTCCCACATTTTTAAAGTAACAAATGTCAAGTTTTTAAAGAATTTCTTTGATAACTTCAAAAATAAGAGACGTAAAAAGGAGATTTCTTGCAAGTAGACTTCGCGCTGCGAATACTAATACGCCCACTTATCATATGTAAAACTATAAAATTTTTAAATATTTTTTTTAATGGTAAATTCGTAAATAAAAGGAATATCAAAGTGGTTTCTTCTTTTTGGTGATTTCAGGTAAACTGCTAATCTTTCGTAGAAGATCCTTACATAAAAATTCCGCCCAAAGCACTTCTACTTTTCTAATATAACAAAATATATAAAGTCTTTTCTTTCGAATTTGCTAAAAAAAAAATTCACCAACTTTTGTCAATCATTTGAAAAAATCAAAATTTAGCAAAAAAAGAGGCAAGAAAGTGCTATAGTCGGTCAAGCCCGACAATACGATACCCTTCACCACTAAAGTCAAAGTTGTACTTTTTCATGTATAAAACAAATATTTCCTAAATTTTGTCCAAATACGAACATTTTCTTGAGGCTTATAAATTTAAGCTGTTTTTGTCATTTTGACTTATATGGGGGCTAGGGTCAAATGTGAACCGATCATCTTGAAACTTAGCAAATTGATTAAAGTTGTTACAGAATTTAGGTGTGCAAAAAATAATATTGAAACTCTCATAATTTTTAGATTTATGAGCATTTAAGTGTTTTTTTGTCTAATTTAGTGCATTTTTAAAGATGGGTTTGTATGGGAGCTATGGTCAAATGTGGACCGATTTTATCGAAATTTTGTACAGTGATTTTAGTTTACCTATGCAGTATTTGTTTCAAATTTCATGAAAAAATATTGATATTTGTGGCCAATATATTAATTCCGGGAAGTTGGACCTATGGGAGGTACCATAAGTAATGGACCGATTTTAACAAATTTCAATAGCCATGGTCCCATTATCAAAAAAATTATCTGTGTCAAATTTCATCAAATTATTTGTAGAACTGCGACCTGTAGTTTAATTACAAGGTTTACATGGGAGGTCCAGCCAGCCAGCCAGACGGACGGTCGGACATCGCTAAATCGACTCAGAAAGTGATTCTAAGCCTATTGGTATACTAAAAGGTGGGTCTAAGACAAATATTTCTATGCGTTACAAACATCAGCACAAACTTATAATACCCTTTCCACCTATGGTGGTGAAGGATATAAAAATGTATATAATATTGTATATAATAAAAAAATATTGCATACCTTCAGGCTTCAATTTTTAATGAAATTGCAGTTACTAATCCTAACATTAGTTCAAATTACATTATCTTGTGATTAACGAAGAATTACCTCTACCAGTCTAAGTATTTGAAAAAAAAAATTAGTAGAGTTCTTTCTTGGATCTACTAATAGGCATTGACGAATTTCACTAAATTTTATTGAGAAGTTCAACTTAATAATTGAGAATAAAAATACATGGAAAACAAGTAAGAAAGTGCTTTATCGGCCAAGCCCCACCATACGATACCCTTCACCACTAAGGTAAAAGGTGTTCTTTTTCTTGTATAAAGACAAATATTTGCTAAATTTTGCCATCATACAAACATTTTCTCAAAACTTATATATTTAAGCTGTTTTTGTCATTTTGACTTATATGGGGGCTGGGGTCAAATGTGGACCGATTATCTTGAAATTTAGTAAATTTATTATAGTTTATACAAAAATTACGTATACGAAAAATAAACTCAAAATTATCATTATATTTAGATTTATGAGCCTTTTTTATTCGTTTTCATCTCATTTAGTGCGTTTTGACAGAAGAGTTTGTATGGGAGCTATGGCCAAATGTACACCGATTTCAACGAAATTTGGTACAGTGATTTAAGTTTACATAAGGAGTATTTGTTTTAAATTTAATGAAAAAATATTAATATTTGTGGCCAATATATCAATTCCGGGAAGTGGGACCTATGGGAGATACCATAAATAACGGACTGATTTTTACGAATTTCAATAGCCATGGTCCCACTATCAAAAAAATGATCCAAATTTCATCAAATTATCTTTAGAATTGCGACCTGTAGTTTGATTGTAAGGTTTACATGGGGGTCCAGCAAGCCAGCCAGATGGACGGACATCGCTAAATCGACTCAGAAAGTGATTCTAAGAATATTGGTATACTAAAGGGTGGGTCTAAGACAAATATTTATATGCGTTACAAACATCAGCACAAACTTATAATACCCTTTCCACCTATGGTGGTGAAGGATATAAAAATTTATATAATATTGTATATAATAAAAAAAATATTGCATACCTTCAGGCTTCAATTTTTAATGAAATTGCGTTAATCTTGTGATTAACAAAGAATTACCTCTAGCAGTCTAAGTATTTGAAAAAAAAATTAGTAGAGTTCTTTCTTGGATCTACTAATAGGCATTGACAATTTTCACTAAATTTTATTGAGAAGTTCAACTTAATCATTGAGAATAAAAATACATGAAAATACAAGATAAAATTGGGAAACTTTGGAGGACTATAAAACGGTCACTAAATTGGTTGGGTATAGGGGTTTACTACAATTGAATACCGTTTTGGCGAAATTAAAGTTATGGCTCTAGGCTTTTGATAGAGTGTGGCACGAAGCACTTCTATCAAAACTTATTGCCTTTGGTGTCGGTAATAACTTCTCTCGGTTTATATCGAGCTTCCTCAAAGATCGCACTATACGGGTTGTTATAGATGGGTTCTCCTCAAACGATTTCAAGATTTACTCAGGGGTACCGCAAGGTTCTGTTCTTTCTCCTACTCTTTTTCTTATCTTAATAAATGACCTTCCTCGTCAAACTTCCAATCCAACCTATTCTTTTGCAGATGATAGTAACATTTGCCATTCATATTCATTCAATCGTAGGCCAGGCCTCCTTGAGGTTGACACTATGAGACAAAACATGAATGAATCATTAAATCGCAGTTTAGAAACAATTTCAGAATAGGGTCGTGCGAATAGAGTTAATTTTAATGCGCGGAAAACTCAATGTTGTATGCTTACGCATAAACGCACGGTAAACCATGTTACTTCACCTGTATTAATGGGTGGTGTACATATTGAGGAATCAGATGCTCTTGATGTTCTAGGCATGAGAATATAATGTGATGTGCGTTGGACAAAGCAGAGCCTCGGTTTTTTAAAACGGTGTAAAAGATACTTCACTTCTTCTGATCTCCTTACTATTTACACCACCTACATCCGACCGAAAATGGAATACAATTCTCATGTATGGGCCGGTGCTTCAAAGTCTATTTTGGAGCTTCTTGACCGAGTGCAAGAGAGGGCTAAAGTGCTCATCGGTGACAGTAGAGTATCCAACTCTATTGATTCACGGAAGCACCGTCGCAATGTGGGTTGTGTCTCACTGTTCGATCGTTACTACTTTGGAATGTGCTCTAACGAATTCAGGGAACTCGTTTCCGAAACTCGAACTTTTTTAGAGCAATTTTCTAGAGCACATTCCTTTCTGGTCGATTGGCCGTTAGACCGAACAACACACTACAGAGAAATTTCGTTTTTTAGTCGTACAGTTCGTATGTGGAATTCGCTTCCCGCAGAAATTTTTCCTGTCAGTTGCAATATAGGTAAATTGAAATCAAATGTCCACAAACACTACTCCATCTATCGTCCATCCCATAACCTATTTTCCTAGTTCCAACACAATGCATCGCATAAGTAGGGGTCATCATCTGAGTGCTGCTCCTAAATTAAAAAAAAAAAAAAAAAAATAGGACCCATGTAGTTATGACCTTGTACTTTTTTCAATATTGTAAAGTGTTATAGGCATTATCCTCATATAAGTTTTTTAGATACGAACTAAAAGCCAAAGAATGTACAAATTTCTGATATGATATTTTTTATTTGGAAAAAATATGATTTTGATATTGCCTCTTAACAAACTGCTGATGGCTTAAAGGTTCTACTTTTAAATTGGATTAAAGGTTCTACTTTTTAATAATATAATTTATCTTATTTATCTTTATCTCTAATATTACTAAACAGTTTTCCTCTTGTTATCGTAAAAAACGTATTATGTATATTCCCATTTGTAAAAAAATTATGGATCTCTATTAAAAACCAATCAAAAGAAATATTTGCATTTGACAAGCTAATAATAAAATGTTATTATAAAATAATTTCAAGGACATCTCTAAGGCATTTATTCACACAATAGTTGCCTATAAAAATAATCCTTAAATAAATATTTGTATACAACCCATCCATTTACAATAAAACCCTTTATGCCGCATACAATGACATCCCAATAAAAGCAAACCAATTCATAAGTAAATTATATTTATATATTTTTTTGCAAAACATGTCACAGCCATATGTTGCAAAAGGATTTCATGTCGTTTCGCTCAGTTTTCCCTTTCAACATTTTTCTATTTATTATAATATTTTCAAAAAAAAAGGATAACAGTTGTTTATGTCAGTCAGTCATTTAAAGCATGTTTTCATCTCGGTTGACAATAAACTTCATTAATATTCTAATATTTGTTACAAAAGAAAGCCTAATGTATCTGTATATATATATATATATAAAACCAACAAAAGTATTGTTGTTAAACTTATATTATGATATTTATTTATTCAAGTATATTTTAGTATATTAAACAAATTAAACCCAAAAGCCACAAAACATTTGTAAAAGACCGCAAAACAATTTATCACAATTTAAGCAAAAAAAAAAAAAAGAAAAAAACATAACAATTTAAATATAATATAGATACAATTTAAATATTTATAAGAAATAAACCCGCATTTGATCATTTGATTAAATTTATATATTCTTCTTTCTCTTCCTTTTCCATTTTCCGGCTGTGTTTTGTATGAAACACACACACACACTCACTCATGCCATTATAGTCAACGAAGATATGAATAACAAGGCTTCAACTTGTGGTAAACTCCTTATATGCCTCTCTGTCGTCCTGGTCATTTTGACGTTGCCCTTCAGTTTATTTGTTTGCTTTAAGGTAAGTGACTAAATGAAAATTCTATAGTTTAAATTTTATTTTATTTTCATTTTATGAATCTATTTATTTTTTTTATAAGTAAATAAAATTATTCCCCTTTGGTTTCATAAAATGAAGGCCTAAGTAATCAAATTGTAGTAGCAGTTTTTTTCCAAGCCATTGTCTCAATTGCCCTTTTTGTTTCTTTACTCAATTGCAGGTGGTTCAGGAATATGAACGTGCTGTTATCTTTCGTTTGGGACGTTTAATGCAGGGTGGCGCCAAAGGACCAGGTATCTTTAATGTTCATAATCAAATTTATTTTATATTTTTTTGCAATTTACATAAATATCTATGTTTGCATTTATCTCTAGCTTTAGGCTTTTTCTTGCCGAGCTTAAGATTTAATATAATATTTTTTATTCTTCAATTTTAGGTATATTTTTTATATTACCTTGTATAGACTCATATGCCAGAGTGGATTTGCGTACGAGAACTTATGATGTGCCACCACAAGAGGTGAGTTAGTTCATTCTAAACAGTTTTGATGACCTAAAGGACATTTATAGATTAAAATATTATTACGACATATATTAATTCTGGCCTCTCTTCTTAAATTTCGTAGAAATTTTATACAAAACTTTAGAAGCAAAAGCATTTTTATCAAAAATTTTCTAAAAAAAAATTTTAAATAAAAAATTTTCTACAGAAAAATTTAAATTCTAAAATTTTTTCATCGAATTTTTCCAATATCAAAATTTCTCATACAACAATTTTCCAAAATTTTATCAAAAAATTTCCTTAGAAAAAATTCGAATTTCCTATAAAAAAAAAATTCGCATTTCAAAAAAAAATTTCAGAATTTAATTGGAAAAATTTCTCATTTTCTATAGAAAAATTTCGAATTTTCTAATGAAAAAGTCTTTTATAATATGAAAATTTCATATCAAAAATTTTCAAGAAAAAAATTTTATATCCAATATTTTCTAACAAAAAATTTCAAAATTTTTTTTAATTGCAAATTTTTCCTTTTAAATTTTTTTTATAATGTTTTTTATACAGAAAATTTTACATTAAAAAAAGAAAAAACATTTTCTGAAGAACATTTTTTTTCTTTGAATATTGTCTATGGAAAAATTACTTATCGAAAATTTTCTTAAGAAAATTTTTTCTTTGAAAATTTTTCATAGAAAAAATTTTCATCGAAAATTTTCTACAGAAAATTTTCTATTCAAAAATTTTCTATAGAAAATTTCTATTAAAAATTTTTTTTTATAGAAAATTTTCTATTGAAAAATTTCTCATTGAAAATTTTCTATCAAAGAATTTCACACTTAAATTTTCTATAGAAATATTTCTCATCGAAAATTTTGTATACAAATATTTCTCATCGAAAATTTTCTATAAAAAAATTTCTGATCGAAAATTTTCTATAAAAAAATTTCTCATCGAAAATTTTCTAAAGAAAAATTTCTCAAAAAATTTTCTGGAGAACAGTTTATTATCATATTTTCTTAAAAAAAAATTCACATAAAATATATTCTACATAAAAATTTTCTAGAGAAAAATTTCTCATCGAAAATTTTTTCTTATCAGACATTTGCTATAAAAAATTTCTCATCGAAAATATTCTATAGAAAACTTTATAATCGAAAATTTTTTATAAAAAAATTTTTCGAAAATTTTTTATAGAAAAATTTTTCATCGAAAATTTTTTATAGAAAAATTTTTCATCGAAAATTGTTTATAGAAAAATTTTTCATCGAACATTTTCTATAGAAAAATTTTTCATCGAAAATTTTCTTTAGAAAAATTTCTCATCGAAAATTATCTATAGAAAAATTTCTCATCGAAAATTTTCTGTAAAAAAATTTCACACCAAAATTATCTATAGAAAAATTTTGCATTAAAAATATTCTAAAGAAAAAATTTTGTAGAGAAATATTTTTCATCGAAAATTTTCTATAGAAAAATTTTTAATCACAAATTTTTTATAGAAAAATTTTTCATCGGAGATTTCCTAATAAAATTTTTTTCTCATCGAAAATTTGCTATAGAAAAATTCCTCATCGAAAATTTTATACTGAAAAATTTCTCTTCGAAAATTTTTTATAGAAATATTTTTCATCCAAAATTTCCTATAGAAAAATTTTTCATCTAAAATTTCCTATAGAAAATTTTCTATCTAAAAATTTCACACTAAAATTTTCTATTAAAAAATTTCCCAACGAAATTTTTTTTTACAAAATTTTTTCATCGAAAATTGTCGATAGAAAAATTTCTCATTGAAAATTTTTTACAGAAAAATATCTCATCGAAAATTTTCTAGATAAAAAATTTTCTATAGAAAAATTTCTCTAAAAAATTTTCTATAGAAAAATTTCTCATCGAAAATTTTTATAAAAAAATTTTACATAAAAAATTATCTATAGAACAATTTTTAATCAAACATTTTCTATAAAAAATTTTCTATAAAAAAATTTAATCAAAAATTTTGAAAAAAAAAATTATCGAAAAATTTTGTACAGAAAAATCGTTTATCGAAAATTTTCTTTGAAGATATTATCACAAAATTTCTATAGAAAAATCTATTGTCGAAACTTTCTATAGAAAATAAAGCATTGTAAATTTTCTATATAAAAACTATCATTGAAAATTTTCTATAGAAAAATTTCTCATCAAAAATTTTCTGTACAAAAATTGTTCACCGAAAATTTTTTTATAGAAAAAATTCTCTTCTAGAATTTTCTATAGAAAAATTTCTGATCAAACATTTCTTATTTAATTTAAATTTTTCATTAACAGTTTTTATAAAAATTTCATGGAAAAATTTCTCTAGAAAAACATTATTGAAAATGTTTCATAAAAAAATGTTGAAAAAACTATAGTAGAAAATTTTCAATAGAAAATCTTTTCTCAACAATTTTCTAAAGAAAAATTTTGTTATCAAACATTTTGTCAACAAATATGGAAAGTTTTCTATAGATTAATTTTTCATAAAAAATTCCTTTTTGAAAAATTTGTCATTTAAAATTATTTCACGTAGAAAATCTTTAACGAAAAAGCTTTATATAAAAAGAAAAAACTCGATATTAAAAATTTTTGGTGAATAAATTTTAACTAAAAATTTTCTTAAGAAAAATTTTAACTAAAAATTTTCTACAAAGAAATTACAACGAAAATTTTGCATCAACAACTTTTCATAAAAATACTTCACATTGAAAATTTTCTTTAGAAAAATTCATATTCTATATAAACTTTTTCTGTAAAATTTTTTCTAAAAAATTTTTCTGGTAAAATTTTTGCTTAGAAAATTTTGTTTAATTTTTTTTTTATATAAGATTTTTGATGTAAACTTTTTCTTGAGAAAATTTTTGATACACAATTTTTCTTAACAAAATTTTTTAAAGAAAGTTTTTTTGTACAAAATTATGATAAAGAAAATGTTTGTATAGAAAAATAAGATGAAAAATTTTTCTAAACAAAATTTTTTTGATAATAATTTATACAAAATTTTTATAAAGAAAATTTCCAGCACAAAATTCTTCTATAGAAAATTTTGGATGTAAAACTTTTCGATAGAAAATTTTCTAAAATAAGTTTTCTATGGCAAATTTTCTATAATATTTTTTTTTGTAATAAATTTTCTATAGAAATTTTCTTTTAATATATTTTATCTTGAAAAATTTTTGATTGAAATTTTTTATACAAAAAATTCATAGACAATATTTTTCTAAAGATTAGGAAATATTTTATGGTAAAGATTTTCTATTTAAAGTTATTGATGTAAAATTTTTCTACACAAATTTTGTTCTGAGAAAACTTTCTACAGAAAATTTTTCTATGAAAAATTGCAGGATTGTCGGGATAGCAAATATTTTTCAAAAGAAAAATTATTCGCACTTAATCCCTGTCTATTATATGGCTTTTATCAATAAATTGTCTAATTGTCTAAATTAATAAACAAATATAATGGACTGGGATTAAGTGCGAAATATTTTTCTTTAAAACAAATGTTTTCATTAGAAAATTTTATATAAAAAAGTTGTTTCTTCAAAACTTTTCTATAGAAAATTTTCTTTAAAAAATTTTCTATACAAAATTTATTTACAGAAATTTTTTTATAAAAATTTTTTTATAGAAATTTTTTATACAAAATTTTTCTATACGATATTTGTTTATAGAAAATTTTCTATAGATAACTTCCTTACAAAATTTGTATGTAAAATTCAGCAGAAGACCTTCGATATGAGTTTTTTTTCACTAATTTCGATGTCAAATTTTTTACAAAAAAAATTTAATTTATTTAGTTCTGTAACTCTTTATATATTCTAATTCTGTACATTCTGTTTTTTTATATAGTTCTAAAAGTTTTAAAGTAATAATTACTAAAGGGTTGTATAGGACAACTGACATCCTGAAATAAAAAAAAATAATCTAAACATAAAATTCAAAACTGATAGAAACATTTTTGTTTCCTTAAGCTTAACCAATATTTACCAAAATGTCCTTTTAGTAAATGTTTGCCTAAATATCTGGCCAACATACCCACTAAAGTCCTGAAAAAGGAAGAGACAAAACAAATTAAAAAAGACTTTTCAAATTTCTGGCCTGTACTTTGTCATAGTGCTTGAACAAGTAGTTTTTCAAATACCACTAAAGTTGTGTTTTCAGTTAATTAAATTTGGTTAAAATGTAAAACCTAACACCGAAAACTTTGTTGTAAATGATTTGTCTTTCTTGAAACCGAGCACGTTCTAGTGCGGACGAACAGGCGGCAACAAATTGTAGTTGTAGGCAAAAAAACTGTCTATTACAACAATTTTTTTTCAATGCATTTCCTATTGTTGACAATTTTATTGCGACAAAAAAAAATCGTGTTCTCTTTAAGTTTTTTCCGTATATTTTAGTTAAATATTTTTTTTCTCACTTTTATACTAATTCATTTCTTCTTTTTTTTTTTGTATTTCTTGTTTTAGGTTTTAACAAAAGACAGCGTCACTGTGTCAGTGGATGCTGTCGTCTATTATCGAGTTTCGAATGCAACAGTCTCTATAGCAAATGTTGAAAATGCTCATCATTCTACCCGTCTGCTGGCACAAACAACTCTACGTAACACAATGGGCACACAACATTTACACGAGATTCTCAGTGAACGTATGACAATTTCCGACACTATGCAGGTAAAAAACTATATTAAAATTTTTTTGTATAGAATAAAACAACACCAGCATCGTCAACAACAATAATAATCTTGATATGTTACAAGTGTGTGTGTGTATTTATTAAGGGGTAATCTGAAAAGTTTTTAAATACATTTGAAACTAACGAAAAAAAAAATTTTTATTTTGAAATTCAGATTTCAATTTTTGCAAAAATTTTAAAGATATATTTAGATATTATGTACTTAAAGCCTGCTCTATAATGTTTAGTTATCAAAGCCCTTATCAGCTAAACTTTCAGCATTTCATATAATAAAGTTTTTAGGATTTTTGCAAAAATACCCGCTAATTAATATCAATCATACGTCCAGTATAATTTTTAGAGAAAAATTAAAATAATTCGAAAACTAACAAAAAATTTTGAAATTGGCTCTGATTTTCATTATTTTAATTCAATAGCTTTTTATAAAAATAGATCTTCATATAAGTTTATTGAATTTAATTACCATTTGAAGCTTCTTTTTTTTTGAAGTTAAACAAAGAAAAATTTTGGATTTTGAAATTCAAATTTCGATTTTTGCAAAAGTTTTAAAGAAATATTTAGATGTTATATACTTAAAGCCTGCTTTATAATGTTTAGATATCAAAGCCGTTATAAACTAAACTTTCAACATTTTATATAATTAAGATTTTAGGATTTTTTCAAAAATACCAGCTAATTAATATCCATCATACGTCCAGTATAATTTTTAGAGAAAAGTTAAAACAACTCGAAAACTAACAGAAACTTTTAAAATTTTCTGTGATTTTCATTATTTTAATTCAATAATTTTTTATTAAATAGGTCTTCATATAACTTTATTTAATTTAATTACCATTTGAAGCTTTTTTTTTTTTTGAAGTTAAACAAAAAAGTTTTTTTTTGATTTTCAAATTCAGATTTCGATTTTTGCAAAAGTTTTAAAGAATTATTTAGAAATTATATACTTAAAGCCTGAGTTATAATGTAAAGTTATTTAAGCCCTCACAAACAAAACTTCCAACATTTCATATAATAAAGTTTTTCGGATTTTTGCAGAAATACCCGCTAATTAATATCAATCATACGTCCAGTATAATTTTTAGAAAAAAATTAAAATAACTCGAAAGCTAACAAAAAGTTTTAAAATTTACTCTGATTTTAATTATCTTAATTTAATATTTTTTATATAAAGTTTATTGAATTTATTTAAAATTGAAGCTTTTTTTAAGTTCAAAAAAAAAAATTGATTTTGAAATTCAGTTTTCGATTTTTGCAAAAGTTTTAAAGAAATGTTAAGATATTATTTACTTAAAGCCTGCTTTATAATGTTTAGTTATCAAGGCCATAATAAACTAAACTTTCAACATTTCATATAATAAAGTTTTCAACATTTTTGCAAAAATACCCGCTAATTAATATCAATCATACGTCCAGTATAATTTTTAGAGAAAAATTAAAATAACTCGAAAACAAACAGAAAATTTTAAAATTTTCTCTGATTTTCATCATTTTAATTTAATACCTTTTCATAAAAATTGGACTTCATATAAGTTTATTGAAATTATTTAAAATTGGAAGCTTTTTATATGTTAAACAAACAATATTTTTTTTAATTTGGAAATTCTATTTTCGATTTTTGCAAAAGTTTTACAGAAATATATAGATATTATATACTTTAAGCCTGCTTTATAATGTTTAGTTATCAAAGCCTTTATAAACTAAACTTTCAACATTTAATATAATAAAGTCTTTAGGGTTTTTGCAAAAATACCTGATAATTAATATCAATCATACGTCCAGTATAATTTTTAGAGAAAAATTATAATAACTCGAAAACTAACAAAACATTTTAAAATTTTCTCTGATTTTCAATAATTCAATTTAAAACCATTTTATAAAAATAGGTCTTCATTAAAGTTTATTCAATTTATTTACTTTTTGAAGGTTTTTTTAAGTTAAATAAAAAAAACAATTTTTTGATTTTAAGATTCAGATTTCGATTTTTGCAAATGTTTTAAAGAAATATTTAGATATAATAAACTTAAAGCCAGCTTTATAAAGTTAAGTTATTAAAGCCATTAAAAATTAAACTTTCAACCTTTCATATAATAAATTTTTTATAATTTTTCCAAAAATACCCGCTAATTAATATCAATCATACGTCCAGTATAATTTTTAGAGAAAAATTAAAATAACTCGAAAACCAACAAAAAAATGTAAGATTTGCAAAAACTGAAACATAGTTAAATATAAGACGAACCTCTTCCTCAAAAACTGCTACCTTAGAGTACTCAGAATGTAATTTTTTTCCTAAAGATTCAATTTAGTTTGAGCTTTAATAAATGTCTAAATGTCTTTCCTGTTGAATATAAGAGAACTTTTGAGTTTAACCTCATACTTCAACAGTTGTTATATTGTATTTGTATGTATATCATTCAAGTGTGAACAACTATTTAAGTTCAGTCAGGTGAACAAAAGCATGAAATATATGCCAGCCAAGCTTATTTCTTCGCAATGTTTGCATTTATATGCATTTACTATACCCAGATTTATTCATATGATGGCATATTTACATTAGAATGGCAGTTGAAAAGGAAACAGGCAAAATTTTGAACTAATGTAGAGCATACTAGATCAGAAATCTCAAATTT
Organism: Stomorhina lunata; assembly: GCA_933228675.1. NCBI lineage: Eukaryota > Metazoa > Arthropoda > Insecta > Diptera > Rhiniidae > Stomorhina > Stomorhina lunata. The sequence continues at coordinate 34,299,706 of OW121742.1, read as the reverse complement.
TAATATGAATTTAGGAAAAATTGTCATTTCGATGGTATTTTGTCATAAGGTTTTTGAATCCTATGAAATTCTTTTCATAATTCCTAAAAATAAAATCTATTTGGAAAAATGGCAAAATATCCTAAATATATTTCAATCAAAATAGTTTCTATAGAAAAATAGAGATATTTCTATCGAAAATTTTTCTATAGAAAAATATTTCTAACGAAAATTTTTCTATAGAAAAATATTTCTAACGAAAATTTTTCTATAGAAAAATATTTCTAACGAAAATTTTTCTATAGAAAAATATTTCTAACGAAAATTTTTCTATAGAAAAATCTTTCTAACGAAAATTTTTCTATAGAAAATCTTTCTAACGAAAATTTTTCTATAGAAAAATCTTTCTAAAGAAAATTTTTCTATAGAAAAATCTTTCTAACGAAAATTTTTCTATATAAAAATCTTTTTAACGAAAATTTTTCTATAGAAAAATCTTTCTAACGAAAATTTTTCTATAGAAAAATCTTTCTAACGAAAATTTTTCTATAGAAAAATCTTTCTAACGAAAATTTTTCTATAGAAAAATCTTTCTAACGAAAATTTTTCTATAGAAAAATCTTTCTAACGAAAATTTTTCTATAGAAAAATCTTTCTAACGAAAATTTTTCTATAGAAAAATCTTTCTAACGAAAATTTTTCTATAGAAAAATCTTTCTAACGAAAATTTTTCTATAGAAAAATCTTTCTAACGAAAATTTTTCTATAGAAAAATCTTTCTAACGAAAATTTTTCTATAGAAAAATCTTTCTAACGAAAATTTTTCTATAGAAAAATCTTTCTAACGAAAATTTTTCTATAGAAAAATCTTTCTAACGAAAATTTTTCTATAGAAAAATCTTTCTAACGAAAATTTTTCTATAGAAAAATCTTTCTAACGAAAATTTTTCTATAGAAAAATCTTTCTAACGAAAATTTTTCTATAGAAAAATCTTTCTAACGAAAATTTTTCTATAGAAAAATCTTTCTAACGAAAATTTTTCTATAGAAAAATCTTTCTAACGAAAATTTTTCTATAGAAAAATCTTTCTAACGAAAATTTTTCTATAGAAAAATCTTTCTAATGAAAATTTTTCTATAGAAAAATCTTTCTAATGAAAATTTTTCTATAGAAAAATCTTTCTAACGAAAATTTTTCTATAGAAAAATCTTTCTAACGAAAATTTTTCTATAGAAAAATCTTTCTAACGAAAATTTTTCTATAGAAAAATCTTTCTAACGAAAATTTTTCTATAGAAAAATCTTTCTAACAAAAATTTTTCTATAGAAAAATCTTTCTAACGAAAATTTTTCTATAGAAAAATCTTTCTAACGAAAATTTTTCTATAGAAAAATCTTTCTAACGAAAATTTTTCTATAGAAAAATATTTCTATGGAAAATTTTTCTATAGAAAAATATTTCTATGGAAAATTTTTCTATAGAAAAATATTTCTATTGAAAATTTTTCTATAGAAAAATATTTCTATCGAAAATTTTTCTATAGAAAAATATTTCTGTCGAAAATTTTTCTATAGAAAAATATTTCTATCGAAAATTTTTCTATAGAAAAATATTTCTATCGAAAATTTTTCTATAGAAAAATATTTCTATCGAAAATTTTTCTATAGAAAAATATTTCTATCAAAAATTTTTCTATAGAAAAATATTTCTATCGAAAATTTTTCTATAGAAAAATATTTCTAACGAAAATTTTTCTATAGAAAAATATCTCTATCGAAAATTTTTCTATAGAAAAATATTTCTATCGAAAATTTTTCTATAGAAAAATATTTCTATCGAAAATTTTTCTATAGAAAAATATTTCTATCGAAAAATTTTCTATAGAAAAATATTTCTATCGAAAATTTTTTTATAGAAAAATATTTCTATTGGAAATTTTTCTATAGAAAAATATTTCTATCGAAAATTTTTCTATAGAAAAATATTTCTATCGAAAATTTTTCTATAGAAAAATATTTCTATCGAAAATTTTTCTATAGAAAAATATTTCTATCGAAAATTTTTCTATAGAAAAATATTTCTATCGAAAATTTTTCTATAGAAAAATATTTCTATCGAAAATTTTTCTATAGAAAAATATTTCTATCGAAAATTTTTCTATAGAAAAATATTTCTATCGAAAATTTTTCTATAGAAAAATATTTCTATCGAAAATTTTTCTATAGAAAAATATTTCTATCGAAAATTTTTCTATAGAAAAATATTTCTATCGAAAATTTTTCTATAGAAAAATATTTCTATCGAAAATTTTTCTATAGAAAAATATTTTTATCGAAAGTTTTTCTATAGAAAAATATTTCTATCGAAAATTTTTCTATAGAAAAATATTTCTATCGAAAATTTTTCTATAGAAAAATATTTCTATCGAAAATTTTTCTATAGAAAAATATTTCTGTCGAAAATTTTTCTATAGAAAAATATTTCTATCGAAAATTTTCTATAGAAAAATATTTCTATCAAAAAATTTTCTATAGAAAAATATTTCTATCGAAAATTTTTCTATAGAAAAATATTTCTATCGAAAATTTTTCTATAGAAAAATATTTCTATCGAAAATTTTTCTATAGAAAAATATTTCTATCGGAAATTTTTCTATAGAAAAATATTTCTATCGAAAATATTTCTTTTGAAAATTTTTCAATAGAAAAATATTTCTTTTGAAAATTTTTTTTAAGAAAAATATTTCTTTTAAAAATTTTTCTATAGAAAAATATTTCTTTTGAAAATTTTTCTCTAGAAAAATATTTCTATCGAAAATTTTTCTATAGAAAAATATTTCTGTCGAAAATTTTTCTATAGAAAAATATTTCTATCGAAATTTTTCTATAGAAAAATATTTCTATCGAAATTTTTCTATAGAAAAATATTTCTATCGAAAATTTTTCTATAGAAAAATATTTCTATCAAAAATTGTTCTATAGAAAAATATTTATAGAAATAATATAGAAATATTTTTCTTTAAAAGTTTTATGTTACAATTTTTGCTACCTCCCTAATATTAACATTTGTACATGTTTAATATTTGTATAAATGTGTCATTTACTGCAGTTGCTGCTATTGTAATTTCATAAAAAACAGATACAACAGCAACGTCAGCCAACATGGCATGCCAGCATCAACAGAAATGTTTTCTAACAACAAAAAAATCATGTCATAAATATGACAATATTTTGTCATTTTTTCACCTGCCCCAATAGCGCCTATACACACTCACACAACAACAACCGGCAGACAAAAGTTTCAAATATATATTTTTTTATGAAAGAATAGATGACACTTTTCTAAATTTATGCTCTCAGTTAAATATGTAGCAAAAATTGTTTCCTTCATTATGTTATGACGTTTATATTTGATTTTGTATAAATAAGTAGGGGTGTTCACTTCAGTAAAGCACTTCTTGCTAAATAAAAACAGTTTTCTATAGTTTTTATTCCTTCTTTAGCCGAGAT
>OW121742.1:34248717-34291217 GCA_933228675.1 Stomorhina lunata | reverse complement strand
TCGCGACGATGAAGCATCAACAGCAGCCAAAGCTGCAGCAGTGGCAGCAGCAGCAGCGGCTGCTGTAACACCAGCTACCAGCAATACTCTACCATCGGGCAATTCCATAAATATTGCCATGTAAAATAATTCAAATTAGAAAATTAGAAAAATAATAAAAGTTTTATCAATATTCTAAAATAAAAATTAAAAACGTATTAAAAGCATTGTAAACAACAACAACAAGAACAAAAAAGCATCAACCAACAACAACAGAAACATCAGTAACAGCAACAATACAAATACAGCAACCAACAACAATAAATACTAACAAAAAAGAGATGATGGCATTTACTTATACAGAGGAAAAATAATTTAAAAATAAAATTATTAAAGAAATTTTAACACAATTTAAGTAAAAAACAAAAAAAAAGACAAAACAAAAGCGTAAAACAGATATAAAAGAGTAATAAAAGAATTATATTATATAATTGAAGTATAATACAGTCAGTCATACATTCATTCGTACATACATACAAACGTATTTTCAATGCAATTTAAACAAAAAATAACAACATAAACATTAGCATTCAATTATAACAACAATTACATTCATTTAATAATAAAACAATGAAGAAACTTAATCAAAATTTTATTGAATTTATTGAATATTTAAAGTATATTAAGTTATTTATGTGTATTTCTTTATTACACCAATAACTCGTTTTACGGATATACTAAGTTTATATTTTTAACAAGTAAGAAAGTGCTATAGTCGGTCAAGACCGACCATACGATACCCTTCACCATTATGTTCAAAGGTGTTCATTTTCCTGTATAAAGACAAATATTTGCTAAATTTTGCCATCATACAAACATTTATATATATTAGCTGTTTTTGTCATTTTGACTTATATGAGAGCTAGGGTAAATGTGGACTAAGCAAATTGATTACAGTTCTTACAAAAATTATGTATGTAAAAAATAAACTTAAAATTCTCATTAACTTTAGATTTACGAGCGTTTTAGTGATTTTTGTCTCATTTAAATAGTGCGTTTTTAAAGAAAAGTTTGTATGGAAGCTATGGTCATATGTGAACCGATTTCAACGAAATTTGGGACAGTGATTTTGGTTTACATAAGCAGTATTTGATTTAAATTTCATGAAAAAATATTGATATTTGTGGCCAATATATCAATTCCGGGAAGTAGGACATATGGGAGGTACCATAAATAATGGACCGATTTTGACGAATTTCAATAGCCATGGTCCCGTTATCAAACAAATGATCTGTGCCAAATTTCATTAAATTATCTTTAGAATTGCGACCTGTAGTTTGATTAAAAGGTTTACATGGGGGTCCAGCCAGCCAGTCATACGGACGGACATCGCTAAATCGACTCAGAAAGTGATTCTAAGTCCAAGACACATATTTCTTTGCGTTGCATACATCAGAACAAACTTATAATACCCTTTCCACCTATGGTGGTGAAGGGTATAATAACACGGTGCCACAAACGACCAAATTTTGCAAAAAAAAACTTGCAAATCGACCTGGTGGGGGTTATAAGCCTAATTGAGGATATAAAAAAAAATATTTGAAATGATTTCGCAACAGGTGTAAAATTTTGAGATGTTCGCAAAAAACTGTTTTCGGTTAGTACCTCCAACTCTCACATTTGCAAAGCGATTTTAAAATTTTAAACAGTTTTGCAAAGCTAAGGGGTCAAGCTTTTACAAACTGTAAACATAGGGCCTATATCTTAAGAAATTAAGGCCTTTATCTTAAGAATTTTTTTTCGTAATCTTTAAAATTGAAAAGCAAATATATTAACTTTTTTCTATTAAAACCTATTTTATTTACATAGGTTTTTAAGGCTAGTGCTATATAAGAAAAAACGGGACATTACTTACTGATATCGGTTTACATTTACAAAAGTTATTTAACTTTTTCCACAGTTAAAATTTTTCGATTGCAAACAAAATAGTTTTTATAATAAATTTCTGATAGAAATGTTTATATGAGTAGTATCATGGCCTAGTCGGCTTAATAACTTTTAAATTTTTAGTGTGATTAAAAAAATTTGAACCACATTTTATAAGGAACTAAATTTTCTTGTTATGTTGATATAAACTTTGAAAGCTTTCATATAAAAATAAAAAATAAAAATATACTTAATTCACTACTTACCGCCGTGGTATAGCAGATTAGTCATCCGCCTAGCATACGAGAGGTCACAAGTTCGATCTCAGGCCAGAAACACTTTTAAATTTTAATTTTCAAAAAAAGCGGTTCACCCTATAACTCAGATGGCCACTGGTTATTGAGTATTAGGCTATGTAAAACTTCTCTAACTAATGCATTTGCCGTTTAGAGGCGAAGTTAAAACGTTGGTCCCATTCAACGAGTCATAGTCAGAGAGAAGAACCCGTTATTCTAATTAGAATGTTGTGTGGGAACTATACATTATTTTAAAAATATTCTCTAAAAATATCAATTTCAACATAGGGAGTCAAATCTTTGGAGAAATAAATTTTTAACACAACAATCATTTATTAGTCGTTGATTTATTTCCAAATCAGGACGATATGATGGATGATTTATAAACTCGACTTTTAAACTCGAAGTACCTTGTCAAAGTCAAAGTGTACAAGTCTGCATTGTAGTGGAGTAAAATCCATATTTGGCTGTTTTTGCTTTTATTTTTATACTATTCAGAACTGATCGCTTAACATCTACCAACTACACATTTGAGGCAGGCTAAATTAAGGTGACAATTTTACTTTTGTTGAGTTTTGTTAGACTTGGGTGACTTATATATTTGACTATTGTTTACTCGCGGGCCCCTACGCTTAGATGTACAATGACTAGATATGTATGTTTTCAGATCAGCAAATATTGAGATCAACAAGATATTTAAGAAGACTTTCACAAAATTCGCCTTTGATCGATAGACGTTGGTCCTTGATAGGGCTAAAATCAAATTGAAGAATATAGTACGAAAAATTTTAGAAATATTTGACATCCAATGGAAGATGTTGGGTATATATCGAGCCCTAACCGCCAAAAAGCCTCAAGCCCCAAAAAATAAAATTTACAGGAGAACCATTTTTTAAAATATCTTCGGACAGTGAATTGCACTTAAGTCTATATTGTTTTTGCTGTAAAATCATAACCGTAAAATCTACTGCCCTAATATTTTGTGAGATGATGCAGATGATCATGAATAATAAATTTTAATAATAAAATGAACCGCCGTGGTATAGCAGGTTAGTCATCCACCTAGCATACCAGAGGCCCAAGTACGATCCCTGGCCAGACTCACTTGAAAAAATAAATTTTCAAAAAGCTGCGGTTCACCTCATAACTCAGCTAGCCACTGGTTATTGAGTATTAGGCTATGTAAAACTTCTCTAACGAATGCATTTGCCGTTCGAAGCCGGCGTTAAAACGTAGGTCCCTTTCAATGAGTCGGATGCAGCTCATTGTCTGAGAGAAGTACCCCTTGTTCCAATTGGAATGTTGTCGTTGAATTTTATATATATAATAATAAAATGAAAATCGTCAATCATGTCGCTTCAGCCCTTTTGGCTAGATATATATATATATATATATATATATATATATATATATATATATATATATATATATATATATATATATAAAATATTTTTATTTGCTTTAAACATTTATTTATTATAAAAGCGTATAAAAGATAACAAATGAATTAAGCCAACAATATTCTGAAGTAAAACGTGGGGGTCTTTCTGAAACAAATGGTCGTTGCGCTAAAACTTTCTATCCACTATTTTTCAAAGTTATTGACCTGTTCTAAAACATAGTGGGAGATTATGGCCACCTGTCTGGTCGTTTTTCTTTTATAACACTATTTAAATAAATTAATACAGGTCCATGTGATCGTCTGATCCAATTTCAATGGCTCATAACAAATAACTCCTTATTCCACCAAATACGTCATGAATATTCGGCTATAACTTTTTGCGCTTGGGGTCATCGTAATCTATCCTTTTCCACCACCATTAATGTTACGATGACTTCAGCTTTCCATCAAAATATCATTTCTGGCATCTATTGAATAATGACAGGTGTTTACCCACAAATACCATATATGTTTTTAGTGATACAATTCATATGTGATTCTTATGCCTTATGTTGTCTAAATCGTACATCCAATATATGTATAAAAAAGCAGCTGATATTCCTTTCGAGAAGCAAGATTAGAATTGGCGAGTTTTTAGATTCTATCAAAATTTGTTGGCGTCCCCACCAAAACGCATATCTTTCAAATGTCGAAAGAAACATTCAAGTGCCTCGGTTTTCTAAAACGGTGCAAGATATACTTCACTTCTTCTGATCTCCTTACTATTTACTTCACATACAATCCGACCGAAAATGGAATACAACTCTCATGTATGGTCGTTGCTCGAGTCTATCAAAGTCTATTTTGGAGCTTCTCAACCGAGTGCAAGAGAGGGCGAAAGTGCTTATTGGTGACAGTAGAGTATCCAACTCTATTGATTCACTGGAGCACCGTCGTAATGTGGGTTAGGTCTCACTGTTCTATCGTTACTACTTTGGAATGTGCTCGAATGAAATCAGGGAACTCGTTCCCGAAACTCGGACTTTTTACGCAATACACGTCATTCTGCTAGAGCGCATTCCTTCGGGGTCGATTGGCCATTAGACCGAACAAGACACTACAGAAAAAATTCGTTCTTTAGCCGTACAGTTCGTATGTGGAATTCGCTTCCCGCATAAGTTTTCCCTGCCAGTTGCAATATAGGTAAATTCAAATCAAATGTTCACAAACACTCCTCCTTCCCCTAACCTATTTTCCTAGTTTCAACACATTGCATCGCATAAGTAGGGGTCATCTGCTGAGTGCTGGAGCGGCTTCTTATCCAGGTTTTCTTTCAATGTTCAGGTCTTCCTTATACCGTTTAATGGCATTTGAAACATTTTCAGGTTCAGTATTAAAATTTTTTGCTATTTATACCCTTCACTACCATAGGTGGAAAGGGTATTATAAGTTTGTGCTGATGTATGTAACGCATAGAAATATTTGTCTTAGACCCACCTTTTAGTATGCCAATAAGCTTAGAATCACTTTGAGAAACGAATTAAAGATGTCAGTCCATCCGGCCGTCTGGAGGTCTGTCTAGCTGGTTGGACCCCCATGTAAACCAAGTAATCAATGTACACGTCGCAATTCTAAAGATAATTTGATGAAATTTGACACACATTAATTAAGTGAAACTATGGCTATTGAAATTTGTTAAAATCGGCCCATTATTTATGGTACCTTTCCACTTTCCGAAATTGATAATTTGGCCACAAATATCAATATTTTTTCATGAAATTTAAAAACAATACAGCTTATGTATACCAAAATCACTGAACCAAATTTCGTTGAAATCGGTCTACATTTGACCATAGCTCCCATACAAACTTTTGTGTCAAAACGCACTAACTAACAGTTTAAATATATAAGTTTCGGATTCAACAGAACAAATAACTTTCTTAATTTAGTCAAAATGATTTAAAATGAAACTGTTAGGTTTTGATGTGGAAGCACTTGTCCTTCCCTAGTGAACAGTAGGGGATTATTTTTGGGTTAAACCTTATTAAGCGACCTAGACGATCTGGCTTGTATTGATAACTGCCGACTTAAGAGCCTTTTAAAGCGCTTGGGGTAGTTCAACAGACGAAGCTAGTGATATGTTATTTCAGTAGCTTCCGTGGTATCACAAAGGGCTTCGTAGTCTAAATGAGTCTGTGTTTTTTTTATAGACTGAAACTATAACCTAACATTTACCAAATTTTGATGAAAAAAAACATACATTTTGACTAAATTTTTTGTCTTAAAATCTCCAAGAATAGCTTCATCTGCTGGTGCCCACGATTGGGAAAGTAATTTTAATTCTTATACGGAGGACTTAATATCTAAACTACCTGCTTAGACCGAAGAAGCATCTGTTTTCAAACATGATTATTTGATTACACTGCACAACAGTGAAAAAAGTGCAAGGTCGTGACTATATAGGTTCTATTCTACTATCAAAATGTAGTAAAACCCTATACTTTTATGGGCCTCCAAAGTTTCCCAATATTATCATGATGCCTAAAAAAAGTGTGATCAGTTTTTACCGAATAGCTAATCAACACTTAAAAATACCGCTTAGGTTTGGTTGTCGAAAATGTAGTGAAGGGTATGGCGAATGTTTTTTGCTAAAATTTTAATTTAAAAATGTATTTTATCTTAGACTTTTTTAAAAAAAGCTAGTGAAAATTTTTTTTTGTTTTTAATTTTTGATCATAATTTTTTGGAAATCCTGTCTTTTCTACACTATATTTGGGAAAATTGTAGCCACAGCAAAGCCAAATAACTTTTGTGAAAACACCAATGTAATCCGAACGTTTCTAGTTGCCAAAAATAGGTCACAAAGACTCCCTTGTGCCAACAAAATTAAATTTTTTACTCAATTTTAAGTACGTAAAAAATGTTGAAAATTGTTGTTTGATAGAATCGTTTGACGGTTAAAATGTTCAAGTGGTATAAGAGATGATTTTTTAATCACATATTAACTCCAGTTGCTTTAAATGTAATTAACATATTGAAATTTAAATGAAATCCTATAAAAAAAGTGCCCGATTCGGTATACTATTGACTACTTTTGCCTCTAGATTCCTTGTTTTTTGTCGAAATTTCATCATTTTTGACAGTATCTATTATTGCGTTTCTAAAAATGTTGCAACAAATTGCCGCAAGATGGCGGTATTGTCATGTTTCTTACAATTGTATCAAATACATTTTATTTGGATCTTTTTCGATGTTGGTACATTCAGAAAAAAATTAGACCAAATACTCCTGAACAAAGTTGCGGAACATTGTTAAAGCATATTTTTTAGTTTTTGTTATTAAAAATGCGATTTCCGTATGTAACCTAAAAATAGCGCCATCTTTTTACAGAAATCAGAAACAAAGAAGTCGTAGAACAAACATTGTTTTTATAATCTCCGAGATTTATTTTGCACAACAAAAAAGTTCTTTTTCGCAAAAAGACGTTTTTGAGATATTGCTTATTATAAAATTTGAGTTAAAAATATTTTTTTTTTTTTTGGCACAAGGAAGTCTTTATGACCAATTTTTTTATACAAACACGTTCAAATTGTATTGGTGTGTTCACAAAAGTTGTTAAACTTTACTGAGGCTACAATTTTCCCAAATATAGTGCAGGAAAAATTAGGATGTGCAAAAAGTTATGATCAAAAAAATTAAAAACAAAAAAAATTTTTCTTTAACTTTTTTTAAAAAACTTTAAAATAAAGTACATTTTTATCATAAAATTTTAGCAAGAAATATTTGTCATACCCCTGGCTATGTTTTTGTCGAACATAGTTAAGCGATATTTTTAAGAGATTATTAGATATTTGGTAAAAACTGATGACACCTTTTTTAGGCATCATGCGAATATTGGGAAACTTTGGAGGCCCATAAAAATAAAACGGCCACTAACTTGGACAAACTGAGTATAGGGTTTTACTACAATTTGATAGTAGAATAGGACCCATATAGTCACGATCTTGCACTTTTCAAAAGATGTTTATTTGTTGTGTAGTATTATTATATAGTAATCACTTTATAATTTAAAACCCAAATATTTAAAATTTTTTTGAAAAGCTGAATTTAGACAAACTTTGGTTTGTTCGTTCATTTTGAGAATAATACTTAATTATTTAAATCTTCTCAATTCTCGTACTACGAGTGATCGGTGTAATAAAATCAATGAAACACACTTAACTTTCTGTTTGTACTGTATGTACTAGACTGTCCACCTGTCAGTCTGTCTGTACTGAATGTTTGATTAAAGTAAATCATTAAATACATATTAAAATACCATTAAGTAAATATTTATTATGAACACAAGTATTTATGTATGTATTAATGGTATTTGTTTTCAATGTAATAATAAATAAATAGAATAACATCATGGCAAAATTTCAACATCTTCATCATCAACATCAACCACTACAAAAAAAAAAAATAATAATGAACAAATACTTTCGAACATTTTCACAAACACATACACAAAAACAAAAACATTTAGATAAATAAAATAACAAGAACAAAACCTTATTGTGATTTTAAATCTAGTAGAATGCGAACAAATAAAATGACAAAAAAATACCGAATATAATAAAACCATTAAAAGGCTGTCCTAGTCACAGTAGACAAAATCATAGATACCCTAAGAGGGTCCCAGTGCTGAAATGAAACGAATAGATAAGTTGAAATTAAGGTCTTTTAAAAGCTAAATTCAAAATATCACACAAATAAACTAAAAGTTTCATCAAACTTTCATTTTCCTGGGACACCCTAATCAAACATACAACCCAACACTTACTACAGCGTTTTATTGTCTTGTTAAGGATGAGTCTAAAGAAAATTAATTTCAATGGCCTGAGAGAAAATGTGCATTAGGGTGACAGGATAGTTGTTTTTCTTTGATTTCAAATGTTTTTCTACGAAATATTGTGACACTAGGGGTAAAAGTTTAGATCTGAAAATTTGAGCCAAATCGGACAACGTTCTATGGGCGTGCATAGGGTCCAAAGTTTAAGAGCCCATTTGTATGGGGAAAAATGGGTTATTTTTTTGTTTTTGCGCAATTTAGACCAAAAATATTTAATTTTTACAAGAAAAAATAATAAAATATTAAAGAAAACGAACACAACTTTATTTCAAATTGTGAAAGATGAAAATCCATAAGGTAGTTTAAAAGTTATTGCAGTTTTCCCTCGAAAATTCATGTTCTCGAAAACGCTCCTAAGGATATGCACCAAAAATTGTATGTTGTAAATAAAGAAATTCCAAAGTTAGATGTGATTTATCATTTAATAGCTTGTTACTAGTAAAAAGTTCAGTTTTGTTTAAATATAATCAAATTTACTTAGTTTATTTCATGTTGGGAAATGGTACATTTTTCTCAGGCCGGTTTCAAAAATCACTTTTTAGTTTTTTGAAAATTTTGTTTAATAAATTTTACAAATTTAGAATTTGTTCTCCAGTGTGTTAAAACAAACAAATAGGAGAATAAAACTCAAAAAAATTAGGTCAAGATATCGACCAGTTTCGCCGTAATTCCGATTTCAAATTGAAGAATTTCGCGAAAATGTAAATTTTTGGGCCAAATTCGAGTAAATGCTCGGTAATTTTTACTTGTATTCAATTTCAACAAAAAAGATATTTAATATTAAAACAGACAAAGGAAGAAATAAAACCCAAAAAAATTAGGTCGATATCTTGAACCTTTTCGCCGTAATTGCGATTTCAAATTGAAGAATTTCGCGAAAAAGTAAATATTTGGGCCAAATTCGAGTAAATGCTCGGTAAATTTTACTTGTTTTCAATTAACAAAAAAGATATTTAATATTAAAACAGATAAAGGGAAAAAAACCCAAAAAAATTAGGTCCATATCTGGAACCGTTTCGCCGTAATTGCGATTTAAAATTGAAGAATTTCGCGAAAATGTAAATTTGTTGGCCAAATTCGCATGGGTAATTTTTACTTGTATTCAATTTTAACAAAAAGGATATATAATATTAAAACCGACAAAGGGAAAAATAAAAGCCAAAATAATTAGGTCGATATCTGGAACCGTTTCACCGTAATTGCGACTTCAAATTGAAGAATTTCGCGAAAATGTAAATTTTTGGGCCAAATTCGAGTAAATGCTCGGTAAATTTTACTTGTATTCAGTTTTAACAAAAAGGATATATAATATTAAAACAGACAAAGGGAAAAATAAAACCCAATAAAATTAGGTCGATATCTTGAACCTTTTCGCCGTAATTGCGATTTCAAATTGAAGAATTTCGCGTAAATGTAAATTTTTTGGCCAAATTCGAGTAAATGCTTGGGAAATTTAACTTGTATTCAATTTTAACAAAAAGGATATATAATATTAAAACAGACAAAGGTAAAAATAAAACCCAAGAAAAATTAGGTCGATATCTTAAACCGTTTCGCCGTAATTGCGATTTCAAATTGAAGAATTTCGCGAAAATGTAAATTTTTAAGCCAAATTCGAGTAAATGCTCGGTAAATTTTACTTGTATCCAATTTTAACAAAAAAGATAATTATTATTATTGCTTCGTTTATGGAAAGAATATGCTAAATGGTTTTTTAATATCGGACGAGATTAACCCTTTCTTCACCGCTGTCAAATGTCAAAATTTGGATTTTCTGAAAAATAATTAGTGAATTAAAAAAAAAGCATGAAAATAATTGTTTTCGACAAGTTTAAGGTTTTTCATAAACGAAGCTATAATATTAATTATCTTTTTTGTTAAAATTGAATACAAGTAGAATTTACCAAGCATTTACTCGAATTTGGCCCAAAAATTTATATTTTCGCGAAATTCTTTAATTTGAAATTGCAGGTAAGGCGAAATGGTTCAAGATATCGACCTAATTTTTTAAGGTTTTATTCTCCTATTTATCTGTTTTAGTACACTGGAGAACGAATTCTCAATTTGTAATATTTGTTGAACACAATTCCCAAAAAATAAAAAAATTGTTTTTAAAATCGACCTGAGAAAAATGAAATAAACTAAGTAAATTTGATTATATTTAAACAAAACTAAACTTTTTACTAGTAACAAGCCATTAAATGATAAATCACGTCCAACTTTGGAATTTCTTTATTTACAACATACAATTTTTGGTGCATATCCTTAGGATCGTTTTCAAGGACATGAATTTTCGGGGGAAAACTGCAATAACTTTTCAACTACCTCATGGATTTTTGCTTTTCATAATTCAAAATAAAGCTGTGTTAGTTCTCTTTTATGTTCTATTATTTTTCTTTGTAAAAATTATTTATTTTTGGTCTAAATTGCGCAAAAACAAAAAAATAACCGATTTTCTTAAATTTTGGACCCGATGCGCGCCCTTAGAACGTTGTCCGATTTGGCTCAAATTTTCAGATCTTAACTTTTGGACCTAGTGTCACAATATTCCGTAGAAAAAGTTATAAAATTCGAAAAATCATTTTCCTTCATACAAAAAAATTGTCACCCTAATGTGCATGTTAATGCAACAATTTTAATTTAATACTCGTACAGCTTCAAAAAAGAACATCTTATTTGTTTTGACATAAATCTAACACAAAACCTAAATAAATCTCTAAGATTGTTAAATTTAATTTATTTAGATTAAAATCTATTGTGCCAAAAACTAAACTTTTTTGTTTATTCTAAAAACCAATTAAATCTTTAATTAATCAAATAGAAATTGAGATAATAAGTTCAAATTATTTTCACATTTTATCCTATAACTTCTGCAATATATGAAATTTTTAAACCAATAAAGAAACTCCTTCAAACTGATTGAAAATCAAAAGAATTTACATAAAATAAATAATAATAATAAAATGAAAAAAAAAAAAATAAAACAAAATATTTTTAAGGGAACAGTTTTTAATTAGTAAATATTTTAATTCTTGTCCACTTCATGCTCATTAAGAAAAATTTATTAAAAGAAATGAAAAAAATTTATTAGTTTGTTATTAAATGGAATTAAAGTTATTTTATATGAAAATCTTTTTTTAAAAAATCCTAATTTAACATTTCTTCATAATAATTTTTTTTTAATATTTAGACATTCATTGCCCATTGTTACACGTTTATATTGTTTACGTATGCCAAATATATAATAATAACAATAAAAAAAAAATTTAATAATAGTAAATAAAAAAAGGAAATAATATTGTAAATACGTACAATTACATAAATATATACATATAAAACAAAATCATATGGAATTTTTTCTCTTGTAGATTTCAGATTTACCTTCGTAATCAAACTAAGATATAATAAAGTTTTATGTATCTTTTCAATTAAATAAATAAAAAGTTCATTCTTAATAAACAAAAAAGTATCAGAATAGAAAATTATTTACTTTGGAAGTGTTTAATAAAAGGTAAGATATGATAAAATTAACAAATGTCCCACCGTGGTATTTCTTCATATATCGAAGTGCAAAAAATAGAACAGAACTTGAATTGTTAAAAAAAATAAATTTATAGAAAAATTTTTGATAAAAAAATTTTTTATAGAAAAATTTTTAATAAAAAAATTTCTATAGAAAAATTTTTGATAAAAAAATTTTCTATAGAAAAATTTTTGATAAAAAAATTTTCTATAGAAAAATTTTTGATACAAAAATTTTTTTGATAAAAAAATTTTCTATAGAAAAAATTTTCTATAAAAAATTTTTGATAAAAAAATTTTCTATAGAAAAATTTTTGATACAAAAATTTTCTTTAGAAAAATTTTTGAAAAAAAAATTTTCTATAGAAAAAATTTTTTATAGAAAAATTTTTGATAAAAAAATTTTCTATAGAAAAATTTTTAATAAAAAAAATTTTCTAAAGAAAAATTTTTGATAAAAAAATTTTCTATAGAAAAATTTTTAATAAAAAAAATTTCTATAGAAAAATTTTTGATAAAAAAATTTTCTATAGAAAAATTTTTGATAAAAAAATTTTCTATAGAAAAATTTTTGATGAAAGAAATTTTCTATAGAAAAATTTTTGATAAAAAAATTTTCTATAGAAAAATTATTGATAAAAAAATTTTCTATAGAAAAATTTTTAATAAAAAAATTTTTTATAGTAACATTTTTGATAAAAAAATTTTTAATATGAAAACTTTTGGTTAACAAAAGTTATCTATAGAAAAATTTTTGGTTAACAAAAGTTTTCTATAGAAAAATTTTTGATAAAAAAATTTTCTATAGAAAAATTTTTGATAAAAAAATTTTCTATAGAAAAATTTTTGATAAAAAAATTTTCTATAGAAAAATTTTTGATGAAAGAAATTTTCTATAGAAAAGTTTTTGATAAAAAAATTTTCTATAGAAAAATTTTTGATAAAAAAATTTTCTATAGAAAAATTTTTAATAAAAAAATTTTTTATAGTAAAATTTTTGATAAAAAAATTTTTAATATGAAAATTTTTGGTTAACAAAAGTTATCTATAGAAAAATTTTTGATAAAAAAATTTTCTATAGAAAAATTTTTGATAAAAAAATTTTCTATAGAAAAATTTTTGATAAAAACATTTTCTATAGAAAAATTTTTAATAAAAAAAATTTCTATAGAAAAATTTTTGATAAAAAAATTTTAAAAAGTTTTACTGTAGTGTATTGCACTAAGAATCCCAATTTATTACAAATATTTATTATTGTAATAAATAGTTTTTTGATAAAACCAAAAAATGTTGGTGGGGAAACCTTTCCTCGACGCGTTTCGATGGTTGGTTAGACCATCTCATCAGGAGGATTATCCCTAATTCTAGACAGAGCGAAAACCTCACATTATGTATAATTTGAGGGACTGAATAAATACGAATTATTATTATTGTGTCCAACAAATATCAACATAAAGCGCAGATTATCATCCGAACAGAAACACACAAACATTTTTCAGTTTTATCATTTCTTTATTTCCCACACTTTTGTTGTTGCTTTGTTGGCGACTAAGACAAAAGTGCTATAAAGGGGGTTCAAAGAAAGATTTAAATAAACAAAAGTTTATTTTAAAGCTTGGCACATGTGCAGCCGTATATTTATTAAAAAGGTTTATCAAAATTTGGGACATCAAACATTTAATTAAAAAGTTTTACTGTAGTGTATTACACTAAGAATCCCAATTTATTACAAATATTTATTATTGTAATAAATAGTTTTTTGATAAAACCAAAAAATTAAATGTTTGATGTCCAAAAAATTAAATGTTTGATGTCCCAAATTTTGATTAATAAAAAAATTTTCTATAAAAAAATTTTTGATAAAAAAATTTTCTATAGAAAAATTTTTGATAAAAAAATTTTCTATAGAAAAATTTTTGATAAAAAATTTTCTATAGAAAAATTTTTGATAAAAAATTTTCTATAGAAAAATTTTTGATAAAAAAATTTTCTATAGAAAAATTTTTGAAAAAAAAATTTTCCATAGAAAAATTTTTGATAAAAGAAATTTTCTATAGAAAAATTTTTGATAAAAAAATTTTTTTATTAAAAATTTTTCTATAGAAAATTGTTGATAAAAAAATTTTTAATATGAAAATTTTTGGTTAACAAAAGTTATCTATAGAAAAATTTTTGATAAACACATTTTTTATTGAAAAATTTTTGATAAACAAATTTTCTATTGAAAAAATTTGATAAAAAAATTTTCTATTGAAAAATTTTTTATTAAAAAAAACCAAAATTCCTCGACGCGTTTCGATGATTGGTTAGGCCATCTTTTCAGGAGGATTATCCCCAATTTAGATTTATTTTACAAACAAAATCTTTCAGAATTATGTTCATAAACCATAAGTAAAAGCGTAGATCAAAGACCGAACAAAACAATTTTCAGTTTTCGATCTGTCTAAATTGGGGATAATTCTCCTGAGGAGATGGCTTAACCAACCATCGAAACTCGTCGAGGATTTTTGGTTTCTCCGCAAACAATATTTGGCTTTTTATCAATAAATTGGTCTCTTACATTAATAAATAAATGTAACAGATTTGGGATCAAATGCGAATAGTCATTCTTTTTGAATAATATTTACATTTCGATAACTTTGTTATTTTTTGATAAAATGAATTTCTCAAAAAAATTTTTGATAAAAAAATTTTTTATCGAAAAATTTTTGATAAAAATATTCTCCATAGAGAATTTTTTGATACAAACATATTCTATAGGAAAGTTTTAAAAAAAAAATATTCTACAGGAAAATTTTTGATATAAAAATATCCTATAGAAAAAATTTTCATAAAAATGAATTTGTATAGAAAAAAATTGTTGGTAAAAAATTTTCTCTACAAAAATTTTTGATACAAAAATTTTCTATTGAAAAATTTTTGATAAAAATATTTTCTATAAAAAAATGTTTGTTAAAAAAAATTCTCAGAAAAATTTTCTATTGAAAAAAATATTTGATAAAAATATTCTCTTAAGAAAATTTTCTATAAAAAATTTGCTATAGAAAAATTTAGTATACCAATAGACTTAGAATCACTTTCTAAGTCGGTGAACAGGGCGTAATTCTAAAGTTAATTTGATGAAAATTGGCACAGATTATTTTTTGATAGTGGGACCATCGCTTTTGAAATTCGTCATTTATGGTACCTCCCATAGGTCCCACTTCCCGGAATTGATATTTTGACCATAAATATCAATATTTTTTCACATTTGACCATAGCTCTAATACAATCTCTTCTATCAAAACGCACTAAATGAGACAAAAATCACTAAAACGCTCGTAAATCTGAAGACAATGACATTTTGAATTTATTTTTTGCATCCTTATATTTTGTAAAATCCTTATATTTTGTAAAATAGTAGGTCCACATTTGACAAAAAAGAGCACCTTTGAACTTAGTGGTGAAGGGTATCGTATGGTCGGGCTTGGCCGACTGTAGCACTTTCTTCTTGTTTTTTTTTTTTTTAAAGAAAGTGTAAATATTTTTTTTATTATTACCAAAATGTTATAAAACTGTAGCTTAAATAAATGATTCATAACCTCTGAACTCAAAAGGATAAAAGCTAAGAGCTGAGAGTTGGACAGGCAATACCTTTGCCAAAAAATTTTGTATACCAATAGGCTTAGAATCACTTTCTGAGTCGACTTAGCGATGTCAGTTCACCCGTCTGTCTGGCTGGACGGCCTTGCTGATTTACATGGGGGATGGTCCCCCATGTAAACCATGTACAGATTGCAATTCTAAAGGTAATTTGATGAAATTTGACATAGATAATTTTTTTTTGATAGTGGGACCATGGCTATTGTAATTGGTAAAAATCTGTCCTTCCAAAGGTCCCACTTCGCGGAATTGATGTTTTAGCTAAAAATATTAATATTTGTTCATGAAATTTAAAACAAATACAAACTAAAATCACTGTACCAAATTAAGTTGAAATCGGTCCACATTTGACCATAGCTCCCATACAAATTCTTCTGTCAAAACGCACTTAATAAGACAAAAATCTCTCATAGATCTGAAAATAATGAGAATTTTGAGTTAATTTTATGCATAAATTGTAATCATTTTGACAAATTTCAAATAAGTTCAAATGACGGAAACAGCTTAAATTTTTAAATTTTTAGAAAATGTTTGTATAATGCCAAAATTTAACAAATATTTGGAAAAAGAACATCTTTGAACATAGTGGTGTAGGGTATCGTATGGTCGGGCTTAATCAGCTATAGCCGATTAAATTAAAATATGTGTGATGAAACATAATATTTCCCATGAAATTATATTACATATTTAAAATCAGAAATGTTTAAAATTTTCAATTGTATAATATTTCAATTTGTACTAATAAACCATTTCCCTCGTAGGCGTATGATAATTAATTAATTAAAAATTCCACATAAAAACGTAGTACCAACATAAAATACCTATAATAAATGAATGTATGTTTGTGTGTGCGTTTGTGTGTATTCAAAACAAAATACAACCATTAAAAAATAACACTTCAATTTTCTAACCTGATCTGATCTGAATTAAGTTTTTTGAACTTTTAAAAAAGTTGAAAGCGTAAAAGCTTTTTCTTTTTTAACTGCCTCAAACTTTTAAATTGAAACTGAAACCTACATAAATCAAGTCGTTTCACATACTCATAAAACTTTATGGAATTGGAATACATAATTAAGTAAAACACACCAAAAAAAACATCAAATAAATAAACTAAAAATTCTGTATTAAAATGAGAACGTTCACAATTAAGTATTAACATTTTTGACTTAATGAATTGCTAAAATTAAAGTCTAAAAAGTTCCTTTGCCTGAAGTCCTACTAAATCAAACACTAAAAGCTAAAACGTATAAATATGTATGAATGACGTTTCTACAAAGAAAACAAATATAAATATGTATGTGTGTATATAAAAACATTAATTTAAATATTTATTCTAGCTAACGACACAGCAACAAGGCAAAGGACCTTTAAGAAAAAAAAATTAAGAAAATCCATGTGTAACTTATACGCATTGAAGTAGCAGAAAGAGTTTGAAATTTGATAATGGCGTTAGGGATTCAAGCAGTCAAACGATGCCAAACTAAAACTATTTATTAACCATTTGAGATAGTTGTGGAGAGAGTCAGAGAGTAAGGCTAAAAGAGACTGAGAACTGAAATTGGTGAAAGTTAAAAGAGAATAGTGTCGATTTAGTGGATGTGAGTTGGTTAATTGAGCAGAATTTTTTCTTTAGTTTGGACTCTTAGAAAACTCTTAATTACTTTTAAAAAAGAGTAACTTGCAGATTTCAAGAGCCAATATAGAAATTGGAAGTGTTTGTTTTGAGTTCTTTCAAAAGAGCAACATGGCTGCCATGTTTTTGAAGTAAATTAGAAGTGTATGAGAAATTATCTTAATTGAAGGCTAGTTAAATCTAAGAACCTATCAGAGTCCTTCATAACTAAACGGGGATTCAGGCAGGGGGACAGTTTATCTTGTGACCTCTTCAATATTGTGTTAGAGAAAATCTTGCGAGATGCAGCGGTTAATACAACAGGAACAATTTTCAATATAAAACATATGCGAGTGACATTGATATTATGCCGATGACATTGATATTATAGGATGCACTTTACGCGAGGTAACTGCCGCCTTTTCCAATATCGAGAAGGAATCAAACAAAATGGGTCTAGCTGTAAATGAATCAAAAACAAAACTGATGGTTTCTACAGGCAGACAGACCACTAGAATCGGATCACATGTGTCCGTTGAGAACTATAGCTTCGAGGTTGTAAACGAATTTGTATACCTTGGTACCGCTGTGAACATCAACAACGATATAAGCTTCGAAATCAAACGTAGAATCATACTTGCCAATCGATGCTATTTTGGACTAAGCAAATAGCTAAGAAATAAAGTCCTCTCTGTAAGAACTAAAATCACGCTCTATAAAACGATCACACTACCCGTGTTATTGTATGGTGCTGAATCATAGGCACTTGCATAAACAGATGAAGCTATCCTTGGAGTATTTGAGAGGAAAATTCTACGAAGAATCTTTGGACCAGTCTGCGTCAACAATGAGTATCGACATCGAATTAACCATGAGCTGGATAAGTTTACGCTGACATAGACATAGTAAAACGCATTAAGCAACAGCGTCTGCGTTGGCTAGGACATGTTGTGCGAATGGATGAAAATACTCCGGCAAGAAAAGTCTTCGATAATGATCTAGAGGGAACGCGTAGAAGAGGGAGTCCAAAACTTCGATGGAAAGACCAAGTAAAAGAAAATCTTTTCAAACTTGGTATACGAAATTGGAGAATATGTGCACAAGATAGAGGTGCTTGGAATTCTAAAATATGCTCGGCCTTTGACCTAAACAGGTTGTAATTACAGGACATTTAAGTAAGTTAGTAAGTAAGTAAGTTAAATCTAATTGTCTAAATTAAGGTTTAGTTGAATACCGAAATTTTGAAGTGTTTTAGCGTTATTTTTGAATACTGGTAAATCTTTAAAATAAATTGAAAATTAATGACTTCTAAATATCAACCGAACTTCAGTCTACGGGGTGATATAGATAAGGATCTTTTTTAATTTAGGACCAGTACTCAGGGGATGACCCCTGCTAATGCAACGCATTGTGTTGGAATAAATTATAGGAAGGAGGATAGAAGGAGTAGTGTTTGCGAACATTTGATTTGAATTTTCCTATTTATATTGTAAGTGGAAGGGAAAACTTCTGCGGGAAGTAAATTCAATATACCAACAGTACGACAAAAGGACAAATTTTCTCTGTAATGTGTCTAGTCAAGTGAGTCAAGTGAGTCAATAGAGTTGGATACGCTAATGTCACCAATAAGCATCCTCGCCCCCTCAAAATAGATTTTGAGGCAACGGCCCATACATGAGAGTTGTTTTCCATTTTCGGTTGGATATTGGTAGTGTAAGTGGTTCGAAGATCAGCTGGAGTAAAGTATCTCTTACACCGTTTTAGAAAACTGACGCACTTGTATGCTTCTTTCAACACTTTAAAAAATATAGTTAGTCCAATGAACATCATACTGAATTTTTATGCCCAGAACATCCAGAGCTTCTGATTCCTGAATATTTACACCATCCTTGAAAATGGATGAAGTAACAAGATCTGTCATGCGCTTGTGCGTAAGCATACAACATTGAGTTCTTCGAGCATTAAATTCAACTCTATTCTCGCGGCCCCATTTAAGTGCCTAGATTTTTAAAGAGATTAAGAAAATATTTCTCTCAAAATGATCATCTTACGAAGTAACGACCAAGCAAATACTAACTATACAATTGTATCTAGTGTATATCATAAATTTTGTGTAATTTTTTTTTTTATTGATTTCTGCGAATAATTTATGAATAATATTGGCAACATGTTTATTAAAAAAAGGATGAATTAAAAAAAATATTGTTAGAATCAGAAAACTGTACTCTTTTTCCGGAATTGAAATTTGCGTTGAACTGAGCCTTAAGTAACTTAAGCAGTTCTGAATAACAATTATATTAAGCGTAGTTTTGTGTAAACGTAAGTTGATCCAGCCTAACCACAGAACATTTGAAGTCGACCTGTACCGAAAAACTCGAAAATCGTAACATAAAACAATTTTTAAATTATGTTTTAAAACATCATTTTAAAAACTAATATAACATTTTTTTTTCTTTTGAATGTTTTCATTTCGTGATCCTTTGGAAAAAAATATGTTAAGTTGGAATTAGAAATTTTTTACTATTTTTAGTCATTATATAAATAATATAATTTTTTTTAAACGGATTGGAATCGTATAACAATTGTTGTTTTCTATAATTATTGCACATAAATTCAATTTTATGTAAAAGTTGATGATCATTTTTACAATTTTTAATCATATTATGAAAAAATTAAAGATTTTAAGATACGCTGTTTTGTCTAAGGAACACAAAATTTTCATATTATTTTGTTTTTGAAATTTTATTTTATTATTTCTATTTATTGCAGAAAGCTTTTGTAATATTGAAATGTATTTGTTTAAAAATATTTTAAAAGTCTTATTTTACATTGAAATTTGCTTTGTTGTTAGGCTGAATGACTTTATTTTTTTAAGTTTAAGTAAAGTTAAGCAATATCGTTATATGATGAACGAAAAATCAGAATATGGAAACAAAAAAAGTATATATAAGTTCTTTTGATCAAAGCAAAATGTAAACGTACATAACATTGATAAAAAACAGAATTTTTTTAAACTGACCAAACACATTTAAGTGCATTTGCTTGTGTAATGCACCAAACGCCTTAACAAAAATCATAGAGGTTAAAATATTTTTTGAATTTACTCAAAATGATTCATAATGAAATTGTTATGTTTTGATGCGAATATCTACAGATATAGTTAAAACCTATACAACCTTACTAAAGTCAATAACCCAACTAGCAATTTAGTGATTGTTGATTATAATATCAACAAAATGAGTTTTTTAGAATTCGTATAGATGACCAAAAACTAATTAATCAGCTTAATGATCTAAAAACGATTCCAAGAAGACTCCTTTAAATGCTTAGAAAACGACTAGTTTACAAAAGCACAAACAATTCTTGCAGAATATGTGCGGTCAAAATTCTACCGTGCAAACAATCCTAATACGACTGTTTTAATGTTATTTTAATCAGTTTGGTGATCAAAAAAGACCACAAAAAGACTCAAAAATACCTTGCAAGCGACTATTTGAAAGTAGAATGTGTGCAATCAATTTTGTGATCAAAAAAGTGTACAAAAAGACTCATAGACGCTAAGCAAGTGACTAGTTAAAAATAGCCCAAAAAATCTTGTAAAATGTGTAAAATATAACTATTTTTAGGTGAAAAAAATGCCACAAAAAGACTCGTGTTTCATTATGGATAATGTGGCTTAGTTGGTTAGCACGTCGACTACTAAGTATAACATATCATATTCATCAGTCCAGGTTCAATCCTCAGTCTCGACAACATCAATTTCTGCAATTATTAACCCAATTTTCTTACTGTTCTAAAAATAGATATGAAGTGTTCTAAAAATAGATATACTGCGTTAAGTAATAAAAAGCTTTATTCACTTTTTTAACAAATCTTACAAAATTCTAAACAGAAAAACGAGTCAGTAAACCCTCTTTTTGAAGAGTCGCATGAAGTGTACAATTTTCTCATACAAAAAAATAATTTTTGACTCATAAGTGATATCATAAATGATCATTTTAATCGTACAGTAAAGTCAAAAAAGACTCATATTTGATTAAAATTTTCCAAAAATGCCAGCTGGGAAATGACTAATATTTAAAACAAAATCTAAGAGATACATTTGGAATATTTGATTAAAAAGAAGAATTTTACAAGTTCTTGTAATTATAGATGAGGTTGTCATGCCGACAACAGATAGACAAATAGTCAGTCAGACAGACAGACAAACAGACAGACAGACAGACAGACAGACAGACAGACAGACAGACAGACAGACATACAGACTGACAGACAGACAGACAGACAGACAGACAGACAGACAGACAGACAGACAGACAAACAGACAGACAGACAGACAGACAGACAGACAGACAGACAGACAGACAGACAAACAGACAGACAGACAGGCAGACAGACAGACAGACAGACAGACAGACAGACAGACAGACAGACAGACAGACAGACAGACAGACAGACAGACAGACAGACAGACAGACAGACAGACAGACAGACAGACAGACAGACAGACAGACAGACAGACAGACAGACAGACAGACAGACAGACAGACAGACAGACAGACAGACAGACAAACAGACAGACAGACAGACAGACAGACAAACAGACAGACAGACAGACAGACAGACAGACAGACAGACAGACAGACAGACAGACAGACAGACAGACAGACAGACAGACAGACAAACAGACAGACAGACAGACAGACAAACAGACAGACAGACAGACAGACAGACAGACAGACAGACAGACAGACAGACAGACAGACAAACAGACAGACAGACAGACAGACAGACAGACAGACAGACAGACAGACAAACAGACAGACAGGTGGGTATAAAAAATGATGAAAAATAGAACGACATAAAATACGATCCTGTAGATTTTCACCTACAGCATCTAGATGTTTAGTCTGATTTTCATGAATGGCATCATTTTGAAAACGTTATAAAATTATCTTTTCTACATTTTTAGTAAGTATTTAAAAATATATTGAGAAGACTTTAATTGACTTTAATCAATTATTTTTCGAAAAAAAAAAAAATCAAAATTTTGTTGGTATAACTATCTTCTGTTAGATTGACGAACGAATCTTTCTGATCAAAATTCGAGAAAATTGCAAGTTCAAATATTATTATATACTGTTCAAAAATTACGATGTTATAAAACAACTTAAAAGTAGCGGCAGTTTCGGGAATGCGCATAATATAAAGAAGTCGCAAAACAACTATTATTTCTGACTAGCCAAAGAACAATTTTCAACAATAAAAATGTTTTTTTTTTAAAAAGCTGTTTTTGATAGGTTGCTAATTATAATATCAATTTATATGAAATTTAGTTTTCCTTAAAGGGGGTATTTTTCTTATTTATAAGTCATTATAGCTTTTTTCTCCAAATGGCAACTCCGCTATATAACTAAGTACTCTATTTTAGCTGATAAACTCAATGAGTGTACTCCATATACCCACTCATAACCAGATGAGCAAGACCTGCCATAACTCTGAGTATAGAACTTTGATAAGGCAATAACGACAACAACAACAACAACTCATTGGTTTATAACAATGAATGCTCAATTTTTAATTCGCACGCACTCACCAATACTCAGGCATACATCCTCGTTTTGGCTGCAAGCAAGCATGAAATTCTCCCACAATAACAAATCCTTCTCTTAATTCTGTTGCCTTGTTTTTGTTTTTTTTTTT
The DNA here is from genome assembly GCA_933228675.1 of Stomorhina lunata. Taxonomy (NCBI): domain Eukaryota; kingdom Metazoa; phylum Arthropoda; class Insecta; order Diptera; family Rhiniidae; genus Stomorhina; species Stomorhina lunata. The sequence goes on along the minus strand of OW121742.1, from coordinate 34,268,262 downwards.
TGTTGGTTATAATTGAGTGTAAAGCGAAAGTGTGTCAGTAGGTGTGCGTGTGTATTGCAAGTCCTGTATTATCCTGAGCAGGGAAAATGGCACATATACAGTGGAAAAAAGCATTAGCAATGCTATGCTTTCTAAGTCTTCCTCTTTTTGTTTTTTTTTCTGGTATGGAACATTACCGTGTTGCTCTATTCTGTTCTAGTCAGTTCTGTTTAGTTCAGTTTAGCTCTGTTCAGTTTCTTCGTTTTCTTGTTATAATATTTTGAGTAAGAATTTGTGAATATGCTGGTGTTGAATGTTGTTGCTTTTGCAGTTGCTGTTGTTGTTGTACTTTAGTGTGGGGGTTATTTGTTGTTGGTTTTATTGCTGCTGTTGTTGTTGTTGTTATTTCTTCTTCCTCTGGTTTCATATCACACTAAAATATAAATATCAAGTTTTGAAAGGTTTTTGTTAGTGCTGTGCATTGACTTGAAGCTGTGATGACGTAGTCCTGTTGCGGCTCTTTCAAAGCATTTTATCAAATACACATTTTTAGATAAAAAAAGAAATAAACAAAAAAATATAAAAAAAAACACTAGAAGTGAAAAGCAACACATTTTATTTGCTGGAATTCACATAAAGAAAAGTACGAAAAAAAAATTGTTTATAAGAAAATGTTGAGTTTGTGCAAGTGAATGAATTAAGTTAAGTAAAGTGTAAAATAAAAGATATATTTTTTTTTTGCTGTGAAAGAGTGTCATCATTAACATCATTTTAATCATCATCATCACCAACAACGTCTTTGTATAATTTTATATGATGTTGTCGTATACACAAAGGTGTTAACCTAAATATTACTTTCTAGTTTTAATCATCATCAACACAACAACATAATCAACCCATTTTGCTTCATATGTTGCTCAAGCTCCCATTAACATTCTAGCAACAAGGGAAAACACGGAAATTCATTTAAATCATATGTAAGTTTTGATTTCTAAACGAGCAAAAAAAAAGTAAAAAAAAATCTGAAAAATTAAGAAAAAGTACCAAGGAAAAGAAAAATTTTCAACAGGTTCCTTTAAATGAAAATGTGTAGCATATACCAAGGATTTAAAAATTCACATGAGCTGAAGGCTAAAGCATCTAATGTTTGATTGACTTAGTTTCTTACTAACTCCCTTATACAGAGGCTGTTCAAAAAACTGATTGACAGACTGTTTAACTGTCAGTTCTACAGTCCCGTTGTTTGGTGTTTCAAATAACAAGTGCATTTTCCTGCATATTATTGAGAGCCTTTGCTGCCTTAGATTTTGAATTTCTGGCCTAAATCTTTTGTGATTGTTTCTTGAAAATTGTATGTGTCTATAAGTATTTGAGTCTATTGCATGTTTGTTCATGCATAAAGCTGTTGTTATATAATTTGTTGCACATCTGTTAATGTGGTAGACGTGGTACGACGACGTCTTTGCTGTATATGTGAACATCATTTAAATCGAGAAAAACAACAAAAAGTACAAAGGAAACTTGTATAAATATTTTCTAAACAAGTGTTTATATACCCAATATAAACATATAAACTCACACCAAAGCCCTCAATGCTGGTGGTGTATACATATAAATGTGTATGTGTGTAAGAAAAGTGCGGTGAAAAGTGCAAGGATACATACTCGAATAACTGTATAAGGATACTTTAAAAGCTGTTTCCTTTGTGATCAAAACATAAAAATAATAAAAAAAAACAACAAAAGCTACCATCCTCAACTAACAAGAACAATAACTCAATCATCACCAACATCATCTCGTTGAACAACGTTAACATTAACATATACATATTTAAAACACATCATCACCAATATCATCATTATTATCAAGGAAAACATCAACAACAACCACATCAACATCTTTAGCTTCAGCAGCTCAAAAAACATCTTTAACGTCATCTTTAGAAACTATGGTTGAAGAGTTTCTAGAAAAGCTACCGGAAATTGACACTCGTTATGAGGTAAATAAGTTCTTTTATATGCCATTTTTGTTTTTTCTCTATTAATTTCATTTCAATTCACTTGATGACTCTCACTTACACTCGTACATACATATAATTTTTAACACTTATACTATTTAGTTGCTTTGATTTTATTCATTCACTTTTTTTTTGCCTTAAATAAAATATCTAAAGTCATGTATCTCTTTATATCTAAAATCTTATTATAAACATCTAAATTCTACTGCATAAGAAAGACAGACTAGTCTGTCTTTTTTTTTATTATTTCTATTATATAGTTTTCATGACCAACAGACCCAACCTTTGGCAATATGCCGAAGTTTTTTCTTTTTTTTTGTTCAGATTATTCTTTTCTATATTTGGTGCTTTACTTTTTATTTATTAGTTTTTTGTTGTTAACTTTATTATATTTCAACAAGTTGAAAGAGTATATGGGTATTTCAGCTGGAAATAGAAGATCAATCAAAGGGTTTATTATTTCAAAATATTCTCCATTTACTGAATTTTATTAGGGATATGATAAAAATTTTCTCAGATATGATGTTGCAGATATGATTAGGTAGGATGATTAAAAAGATAGACGACAGATTTCGTTGCACAAATTCAGGGATTTTTGGAAATCTTTGATGTAATCTAACCAAAAACATACTACCTTAAGCTGTATGTTTTTGGTTAGATAAGAGTAAAAAATAGACAATCATAGAAATTTATTTTACTTATAAGTAAGACTTTAATAGTCTTTGAACATCTTTAAATTAAAACAAGTAAGAAAGTGCTATAGTCGGTCAAGCCCAACCATACGATACCCTTCACCACTAAAATCAAAGGTGTTATTTTCCTGTATAAAGACAAATATTTGCTAAATTTTGTCATCATGCTAACATTTTCTCAAAACTTATATATCTAAGCTGTTCCCGTCATTTAGACTTATATGAGAGCTAGGATCAAATGTGAACCGATTACCCTAAAATTTGTCAAATTTATTGTCATTATCTTCAGATTTACGAGCGTTTTAGTGATCTTTGTCTTATTTAATGCGTTTTCATAGAAGTGTTTGTATGGGACCTATGGTCAAATGTGAACCGATTTCAAATTTGGTACAATGATTTAAGTTTTCATATCAGTATTTGTTTTAAATTTAATCAAAAAATATTGATATTTGTGGCAAAAATGTCAATTTCGGAAGTGGGACCTATGGAAGGTACCATAAATAAAAGACCGAGTTTGACGAATTTCAATTGCCACGGTCCCACTATCAAAACAATAATTTGTGTCAAATTTCCTCAAATTATCTTTAGAATTGCGACCTGTACTTTGATTACATGGTTTACCGGATTGACAGACGGACGGATTAAATTGACACAGAAATTGATTCTAAGTCTAGCATTTGAGGACGTTTAACTGAAAAGTTTATAGGTGAGATATGGTCAAATATTTACTGATTTCAACGAAACTTGGTGAGGTGATTTTTGTTAACACCAACAGTATTTAATTATAATTTCATGAAAAATGCTGAGATTTTAGACCAAAATATCAATTACAGGGAACAAGACCTATAGACCGATTTTACGCATTTTCAATAGTAAGGATCCCACCATGAAAAAATGTATATTCTATCATCAAATGATCTTTTAAGTTGCGACTTGTACTTTGATTGCAAGGTTTGCTGGGGGTCCAATCAGCCAGAAATTTTTTGTTTAAAAAATTTTCTATAGAAATTTTTTGTTTGAAAAATTTTCTACAGAAATTTTATTAAAAATTTTCTATAAAAGTTTTTTATATTAAAAATTTCCTAATGAAGTTTTTTGTATCAAAAATTATCTATAGAAATAAAATGTTTAAAAAAATTTTTATAGAAATTTTTTGTACAAAAAAAAATTTCTATAGAAAATTTTTTTATACAAATAATAGACATTTCAAAAAAATTTTTCAAACAAAAAATTTTTATAGAAGTTTTTTTTTACAAAAAATTTCTATAAAAATTTTTTTAAAGAAATTATTTCTATAGATAATTTTTGATACAAAAAACTTCATTAGGAAATTTTTAATACAAAAAACTTTTATAGAAAATTTTTAATAAAATTTCTATAGAAAATTTTTCAAACAAAAAATTTCTATAGAAAATTTTTTAAACAAAAAATTTCTGGCTTATTGGACCCCCATGCAAACCTTGCAATCAAAAGAAAAATTTTCTACAAAAATTTCTTGTATAAAACTATTTTTATATAATTTTTTTTGTTTCAAATTTTTTGTATAAACAAATTTTTAGTATGAAAAATTTTCTATAAAATTTTTTTATGAAAAATTTTCTATAGAAATTTTTTGATTAAAAAATTTTCTGCAAAAATTTTTCTATGAAAAATTTTCTATAGAAATTTGTCTATAAAAAATTTTCTATAGAAATTTGTCTACGAAAAATTTTCTATGAAAAATTTTCTGTAGAAATTTTTCTATGAAAAATTTTCTATAGAAATTTTTCTATGAAAAATTTTCTGTAGAAATTTTTCTATGAAAAATTTTCTATAGAAATTTTTCTATAGAAATTTTTCTATTAAAATTTTTCTATAGAAATTTTTCTATGAAAATTTTTCTTTAGAAATTTTTCTATGAAAATTTTCCTATAGAAATTTTTCTATGAAAATTTTTCTATGAAAAATTTTCTATGGAAATTTTTTCTATGTAAACCTTTCTATAGAAATTTTTCTATCAACAATTTTCTATTAAAAACTGTCTTTAGAAATTTTTTCTATGAAAATTTTCTATATAGAGTTTTTCTATCAAAATTTTTTTTACAAAAAATATAGAAATTTTTTGTACAAAAAATATAGAAGTTTTTTGTATGAAAAATTTTATACAGAAATTTTTTGCATTAAAGCTTTTCTATAGAAATTTTTTTGTTTAATTTTTTTTTGTATGAAAAATTTTCTATAGATATATTTGTATAAAAAATTTTTCATAGAAATTTTTTGTACTAAAAATTTTCTATGGGGTTTTTTTTGGTATTAAAAATATTCTATAGAAAGTTTTCTTAAAGTTTTCTATAGAAATTTTTTGTACTAAACATTTTCTGCAGATATTTTTTTGTATTAAAAATTGTATATAGTAATTTTATGTATGAAAAATTTTATATAGAAATTTTTTTATGAAAAATTAGCTATAGAAATTTTTTGTATGAAACGATTTCTATAGAAATTTTTTGTATGAAAAATTTTCTATAAAAATTTTTTTGTATGAAAAATTTTCTATAAAAATTTTTTGTATTAAAAATTTTTTATAAAAATTTGTTAATGAAAAATGTTCTATAATAACTTTTTGCATGAAAAATGATCAATAGATTATTGTTAATACATTTTGTTTATAAAAACTTTTCTTTAGAAATTTTTATGTATGAAAAATTTTCTACAAAATATTTTTGTATGAAAAATTTTACATTGAAATTTAAAAAAAAAAAAATTTTCCATAGAAATTTTTTGTATAAAAAATTTTCTATAGAAATTCTTTGTATAAAATTTTTTTTCTACTGAAATTTTTTTGATGCAAATATTTGCTTTTTATCAATAAATTGATCTGTTACATTAATAAATAAATGTAACAGGTTTGGGATCAAATGCAAATACACTTCTTTTTGAAGAAATTTTTTATATGAAAAACTTCAATAGGAAATTTTTTCTATAGAAAAATTTTCGTTAAAAAATTTTTTCTATAGAAAAATTTTCGTTAAAAAATTTTTTCGATATAAAAATGTTCGTTAAAAAATTTTTTCTATAGAAAAATTTTCGTTAAAAAAATTTTTCTATAGAAAAATTTTCGTTAAAAAATTTTTTCTATAAAAAAATTTTCGTTAAAAAATTTTTTCTATAGAAAAATTTTCGTTAAAAAATTTTTTCTATAGAAAAATTTTCGTTAAAAAATTTTTTCTATAGAAAAATTTTCGTTAAAAAATTTTTTCTATAGAAAAATTTTCGTTAAAAAATTTTTTCTATAGAAAAATTTTCGTTAAAAAATTTTTTCTATAGAAAAATTTTCGTTAAAAAATTTTTTCTATAGAAAAATTTTCGTTAAAAATGTTTTCTATATATAACATCCCATTTTTATATATACAATCAAAAAGATTAGGAGGTACAAGCAGCATATTAAAATTGCACTTATGTCCAGACTTTATATACGGTATTAGGAACTCCTAACAAAATATATGGACCTGTCGTATTACTATCAACATGTTTTTCCTAACTTAGTATTAAGCTAAACGAAAAGTATTCAACAGACTATTAATGCTAAACTACACCCGGTTATGAGATTAAATTTTTTACAAAGTAAATACTAGGAAAACCACTTACATACTTTCAAATATTGAACTATAAAGCTCCTGCAACCGAATTTAGTCCAAATATTTTTTTAACAATACCATCTAGCGTAACAACTTTTTTCAAATTTGGTCCACGTTTTGATTTTGCTGCACCCTCGTAGATATATGAGAGATATTTCTAAATTTAACACAACTTGATGGTGGGTATACAAGATTTGGCACAGCCGAATATAACACTTTGACTTGTTATACCCTTCACCAATATAGGTGGAAAGAGTATTATAAGTTTGTGCTGATGTATGTAATGCATAAAAATATTTGTCGTAGACCCACCTTTAAGTATACCAATAGGCTTAGAATCACTTTCTGAGTCGATTTAGCGATGTCCGTCCGTCCGTCTGGCTGGCTGGACCCCCATGTAAACCTTGTAATCAAACTACAGGTCGAAATTTTAGAAATAATTTGATTAAATTTGGCGCAGATCATTTTTTATAGTGGTATTGAAAATCAATCAATAGCTATTGAAATTCATCCATTTAGTCCATTAGTCCATTTAGTCCATCCATTGGTACCTCCCATAGGTCCTACTTCCCGGAATTGTCATATTGGCCACAAATATCAATGTTTTTTCATGAAATTTACAACAAATACTGCTTATGAAAACCTAAATCAATGTACCAAATTTCGTAAAAATCGGTCCACATTTGGCCATTGCTCCCATACAAACTAAATGAGACAAAAATCACTAAAACGCTCGTAAATCTGAAGATAATGAAAATTTTGAGTTGTTTTGTTGCGTACACAATTTTTTAAAAACTGTAATCAGATTTCGAGATAATCGGTCCACATTTGACCCTAGCTCTCATATAAGTCCAAATGACGGAAACAGCTTGAATATATAAGTTTCGAGAAAATGTTTGTATGCTGGCAAAATTTAGCAAATATTTGTCTTTATACAGAAAAAAAAACACCTTTACCTTAGTGGTGAAGGGTATTGTATGGTCGGGCTTGACCGACTATAGCATTTTTTTAATTGTTTTTATTTTCCTATCACCCGTGTCAGGAGTTGTTGTTCTCATATATATAATCTGTTATTATGAATCTGTTCTAGGTTTATTGTGTCAACTGGGTTTAATTATTCTACTTAAAACGATCAAATTGCAAGGTATAAAAAAAATCAACTTAAATTTAATATATTTATAAAAAAAATCTCTAAATTATTCATCAATGTAATAGACGTGTCCCAAAGTTTAAATCCTAAAAGCTTCTTTCATTCTAATCAACTGCATCACAGCACGTTTCTTCTAGATCAAACACCAAAGATGTCTTATATTGATAAAAGATGAGTTAATATTGATAAACCCAATGTCACGTATTTTGCCTACTTTCATTTGCAATTTACCCACGTTTCACAAAAAAAAACTATTCAAGTTAGAAGGCAAAATTCTTCCCATGGAAATTAGATGTCTTGAAGTTGTTCATATCAGAAAATAATGTCATTTGAAAAAATTTTAAAAAAGGAAACTCAATTTAAAATTCCCTTAAAGGAAGCCAGAATAATAGTATAATTTAAACATCAGATAAATGTATCCTGAAAACACTGCCAAACAATTTAATGAATACCTAGAAATTATGAAGAAAACAGAAAATAATTTAAAATTCGGAGATAGAAAATTATATGCAAAATGCCTTTATATTACAGGCAGGAGGCAACCATTAAAAAGGCAATTTTCTTTCTTCCATGTGGTTAAGTCAATTTCCATTTCAAAACCTTTATGTTGAATTTTTTGTAATTAAAAATAAAATTTCTTCTTTGCTGCGTAGCAAAATTAGAATATAACCATATAATATAATTTAATGTACGTACATTCTTGGTATTTGTATATACACATAAACATTTTTAATGTTGTATATAGGTAGTTCCCTACATAATCCCTTAAGCTTTAACTCTGTTGAACATTTTCCGCTTGGGGATTTTAAATATTTTAATGACTTCTTGCAACTTTGTTAACTTATTTGATAAAGTTACTAAAATAAGTTAAAGCAATGTTTGGAATTTCGGTTGATAGTGGCATTTTTAAACAAAATCAAATATTTGTTAAAATGAATATCTATTGAAAGACGAAAAATTTTCTATAGAAATTATTTCTATGAAAAGTTTTCAATAGAAAATATTTCAATGAAAAACTTTCTTTAGAAAATAAAAAATTTTCCATAGCAAAAATTCTATAGAAAAAATTATAGAAATTATTTTTGTGGAAATTTTTCATAGAAATATTTTCCAAAGAATAATTCTATAGAAAATGTTTTCATAAAAAAATTTTCTATAGAAATTATTTCTATAATAAAATTTCTAAAGAAAATATTTCTATGAAAATTATTTTGAAAAAAATATTTCTATGAAAAATTTTCTATAGAAAATATTTCTATGAAAAAATGTATACAGAAAAAATTCTGTAGAAAATATTTCATTAAATTTTTTTTTTAAAAAAACATTTCATTAAAAAAAATTCTATAAAAAAATGTATATAGAAAATATTTCTATGAAAAATGTTCTATGCAAAAAATTTTCCGTAGAAAATATTTCTATGAAAGATTTTCTATAAAAAAATATTTCTATGAAATTTTTCTATGGAAAATATTTTTATGGAAGATTTTCTATAGAAAATATGATGAAAGATGAAAAATTTTCTATAGAAAATTTTTGATAGAAAATATTTCTAGGAAAAATTTTCTATAGAAAATATTTCTAGGAAAAATTTTCTATAGAAAATATTTCTAGGAAAAATTTTCTGTAGAAAATATTTCTAGGAAAAATTTTCTAAAAACAATATTTCATAGAAATATTTTTTTTCTATAGAAAATTTTTCATAGAAATATTTTCTATATTTTATATAGAAAATATTTCTTTGAAAAATTTCTATAAAAAATATTTCTATGAACATTTTTCAATAGAAAAAATTTCTATGAAAAATTTTTTCAAGAAAATCTTTCTACGAAAAATTTTCTAAAGAAAATATTTTCATGAAAAATTTTCTAAAAAAATATTTCTATAAAAATCTTCCAAAGAAAATATTTCAATGTAAAATTTTCTAAAGAAGATATTTTCATACAAAATTGTCTATAGAAAATATTTCTATAAAAAATATTTCTATAGAAAATATTTCTATGAAAAAATTTCTATAGAAAATTTTTCTATGAAATATTTTCTATAAAAAAAAAGTCTATAAAAAAATTTTCTATAAAAAATATTTTGATGAAAAATGTTTATGAAACATATTCAATAGAAAATATTATAAAAACATTTTCTATAGAAAATTTTTTATATATATATTTTCTATAGAATAATTCTATAAAAAAATTTCTATAGGAAATATTTCTATGAAAAATTTTCTATAGAAAAAATTTTTATGAAAAATTTTCTGTAGAAAAAATTTCTATGAAAAAGTTTCTATAAAAAAATTTCTATGAAAAATTTTCTATAGAAAAAATGTCTATGAAAAAGTTTCTATAAAAAAAATTTCTATGAAAAATTTTCTATAAAAAAAATTTCTATGAAAAATTTTCTATAGAAAATATTTCTATGAAAAATTTTCTATAGAAAATATTTCTATGAAAAATTTTCTATAGAAAATATTTCTATGAAAAATTTTCTATAGAAAATATTTCTATGAAAAATTTTCTATAGAAAATATTTCTATGAAAAATTTTCTATAGAAAATATTTCTATGAAAAATTTTCTATAGAAAATATTTCTATGAAAAATTTTCTATAGAAAATATTTCTATGAAAAATTTTCTATAGAAAATATTTCTATGAAAAATTTTCTATAGAAAATATTTCTATGAAAAATTTTCTATAGAAAATATTTCTATGAAAAATTTTCTATAGAAAATATTTCTATGAGAAATTTTCTATAGAAAATATTTCTATGAAAAATTTTCTATAGAAAATATTTCTATGAAAAATTTTCTATAGAAAATATTTCTATGAAAAATTTTCTATAGAAAATATTTCTATGAAAAATTTTCTATAGAAAATATTTCTATGAAAAATTTTCTATAGAAAATATTTCTATGAAAAATTTTCTATAGAAAATATTTCTATGAAAAATTTTCTATAGAAAATATTTCTATGAAAAATTTTCTATAGAAAATATTTCTATGAAAAATTTTCTATAGAAAATATTTCTATGAAAAATTTTCTATAGAAAATATTTCTATGAAAAATTTTCTATAGAAAATATTTCTATGAAAAATTTTCTATAGAAAATATTTCTATGAAAAATTTTCTATAGAAAATATTTCTATGAAAAATTTTCTATAGAAAATATTTCTATGAAAAATTTTCTATAGAAAATATTTCTATAAAAAATTTTCTATAGAAAATATTTCTATGAAAAATTTTCTATAGAAAATATTTCTATGAAAAATTTTCTATAGAAAATATTTCTATGAAAAATTTTCTATAGAAAATATTTCTATGAAAAATTTTCTATAGAAAATATTTCTATGAAAAATTTTCTATAGAAAATATTTCTATGAAAAATTTTCTATAGAAAATATTTCTATGAAAAATTTTCTATAGAAAATATTTCTATGAAAAATTTTCTATAGAAAATATTTCTATGAAAAATTTTCTATAGAAAATATTTCTATGAAAAATTTTCTATAGAAAATATTTCTATGAAAAATTTTCTATAGAAAATATTTCTATGAAAAATTTTCTATAGAAAATATTTCTATGAAAAATTTTCTATAGAAAATATTTCTATGAAAAATTTTCTATAGAAAATATTTCTATGAAAAATTTTCTATAGAAAATATTTCTATGAAAAATTTTCTATAGAAAATATTTCTATGAAAAATTTTCTGTAGAAAATATTTCTATGAAAAATTTTCTATAGAAAATATTTCTATGAAAAATTTTCTATAGAAAATATTTCTATGAAAAATTTTCTATAGAAAATATTTCTATGAAAAATTTTCTTTAGAAAATATTTCTATGAAAAATTTTCTATAGAAAATATTTCTATGAAAAATTTTTTATAGAAAATATTTCTATGAAAAATTTTCTATAGAAAATATTTCTATGAAAAATTTTCTATAGAAAATATTTCTATGAAAAATTTTCTATAGAAAATATTTCTATGAAAAATTTTCTATAGAAAATATTTCTATGAAAAATTTTCTATACAAAATATTTCTATGAAAAATTTTCTATAGAAAATATTTCTATGAAAAATTTTCTATAGAAAATATTTCTATGAAAAATTTTCTATAGAAAATATTTCTATGAAAAATTTTCTATAGAAAATATTTCTATGAAAAATTTTCTATAGAAAATATTTCTATGAAAAATTTTCTATAGACAATATTTCTATGAAAAATTTTCTATAGAAATATTTTCTATAGAAAATTTTCTATAGAAAATATTTCTATGAAAAATTTTCTATAGAAAATATTTCTATGAAAAATTTTCTATAGAAAATATTTCTATGAAAAATTTTCTATAGAAAATATTTCTATGAAAAATTTTCTATAGAAAATATTTCTATGAAAAATTTTCTATAGAAAATATTTCTATGAAAAATTTTCTATAGAAAATATTTCTATGAAAAATTTTCTATAGAAAATATTTCTATGAAAAATTTTCTATAGAAAATATTTCTATGAAAAATTTTCTATAGAAAATATTTCTATGAAAAATTTTCTATAGAAAATATTTCTATGAAAAATTTTCTATAGAAAATATTTCTATGAAAAATTTTCTATAGAAAATATTTCTATGAAAAATTTTCTATAGAAAATATTTCTATGAAAAATTTTCTATAGAAAATATTTCTATGAAAAATTTTCTATAGAAAATATTTCTATGAAAAATTTTCTGTAGAAAAATTTTCTGTAGAAAATATTTCTATGAAAAATTTTCTATAGAAAATATTTCTATGAAAAATTTTCTATAGAAAATATTTCTATGAAAAATTTTCTATAGAAAATATTTCTATGAAAAATTTTCTATAGAAAATATTTCTATGAAAAATTTTCTATAGAAAATATTTCTATGAAAAATTTTCTATAGAAAATATTTCTATGAAAAATTTTTTATAGAAAATATTTCTATGAAAAATTTTCTATAGAAAATATTTCTATGAAAAATTTTCTATAGAAAATATTTCTATGAAAAATTTTCTATAGAAAATATTTCTATGAAAAATTTTCTATAGAAAATATTTCTATGAAAAATTTTCTATAGAAAATATTTCTATGAAAAATTTTCTATAGAAAATATTTCTATGAAAAATTTTCTATACAAAATATTTCTATGAAAAATTTTCTATAGAAAATATTTCTATGAAAAATTTTCTATAGAAAATATTTCTATGAAAAATTTTCTATAGAAAATATTTCTATGAAAAATTTTCTATAGAAAATATTTCTATGAAAAATTTTCTATAGAAAATATTTCTATGAAAAATTTTCTATAGAAAATATTTCTATGAAAAATTTTCTATAGAAAATATTTCTATGAAAAATTTTCTATAGAAAATATTTCTATGAAAAATTTTCTATAGAAAATATTTCTATAGAAAATATTTCTATGAAAAATTTTCTATAGAAAATATTTCTATGAAAAATTTTCTATAGAAAATATTTCTATGAAAAATTTTCTATAGAAAATATTTCTATGAAAAATTTTCTATAGAAAATATTTCTATGAAAAATTTTCTATAGAAAATATTTCTATGAGAAATTTTCTATAGAAAATATTTCTATGAAAAATTTTCTATAGAAAATATTTCTATGAAAAATTTTCTATAGAAAATATTTCTATGAAAAATTTTCTATAGAAAATATTTCTATGAAAAATTTTCTATAGAAAATATTTCTATGAAAAATTTTCTATAGAAAATATTTCTATGAAAAATTTTCTATAGAAAATATTTCTATGAAAAATTTTCTATAGAAAATATTTCTATGAAAAATTTTCTATAGAAATTATTTCTATGAAAAATTTTCTATAGAAAATATTTCTATGAAAAATTTTCTATAGAAAATATTTCTATGAAAAATTTTCTATAGAAAATATTTCTATGAAAAATTTTCTATAGAAAATATTTCAATGAAAGATTTTCTATAGAAAATATTTCAATGAAAGATTTTCTGTAAGAAAATATTTCTATGAAATTTTTCTATAGAAAATATTTTAATGAAAGATTTTTTATAGAAAATATTTCGATGAAAGATTTTCTATAAAAAATATTTCTATGAAAGATTTTCTATAGAAAATATTTCGATGAAAGATTTTCTATAGAAAATATTTCGATGAAAGATTTTCTATAGAAAATATTTCTATGAAAACTTTTCTATAAAAAAAATATTTCTATGAAAAATTTTCTATAGAAAATATTTGTATGAAAAATTTTCTATAGAAAATATTTGTATGAAAAATTTTCTATAGAAAATATTTCTATGAAAAATTTTCTATAGAAAATATTTCTATGAAAAATTTTCTATAGAAAATATTTCTATGAAAAATTTTCTATAGAAAATATTTCTATGAAAAATTTTCTATAGAAAATATTTCTATGAAAAATTTTCTATAGAAAATATTTCTATGAAAAATTTTCTATAGAAAATATTTCTATGAAAAATTTGCTATAGAAAATATTTCTATGAAAAATTTTCTATAGAAAATATTTCTATGAAAAATTTTCTATAGAAAATATTTCTATGAAAAATTTTCTATAGAAAATATTTCTATGAAAAATTTTCTATAGAAAATATTTCTATGAAAAATTTTCTATAGAAAATATTTCTATGAAAAATTTTCTATAGAAAATATTTCTATGAAAAATTTTCTATAGAAAATATTTCTATGAAAAATTTTCTATAGAAATTATTTCTATGAAAAATTTTCTATAGAAAATATTTCTATGAAAAATTTTCTATAGAAAATATTTCTATGAAAAATTTTCTATAGAAAATATTTCTATGAAAAATTTTCTATAGAAAATATTTCAATGAAAGAATTTCTATAGAAAATATTTCAATGAAAGATTTTCTGTAAGAAAATATTTCTATGAAATTTTTCTATAGAAAATATTTTAATGAAAGATTTTCTATAGAAAATATTTCGATGAAAGATTTTCTATAAAAAATATTTCTATGAAAGATTTTCTATAGAAAATATTTCGATGAAAGATTTTCTATAGAAAATATTTCGATGAAAGATTTTCTATAGAAAATATTTCTATGAAAAATTTTCTATAAAAAAAATATTTCTATGAAAAATTTTCTATAGAAAATATTTGTATGAAAAATTTTTTAAAGAAAATATTCCAATGAAAAATTTTCTAAAAAAAATATTTCGATGAAAAATTTTCTAAAGAAAATATTTCGATGAAAAATTTTCTAAAGAAAATATTTCGATGAAAAATTTTCTAAAGGAAATATTTCGATGGATAGTCCTCTATAGTAGATATTGGATCAAATTGGCTAATATATAAACTTATAAGAAAATGTCTTGCCTTTTATTATCCGTTAGAAATCGAAATTGCTTTCCGAACAAGTCAATATATTTACTTAATACAATTTTTCCTCCTTCAATTTTCCTCTAATGACTTTAATTTTTGTATGCCATTATTTAAATTATCGTAACCATAAATTTATATTTATTTGCTAAAATTAGAGGCTTTTATTACTGCAAATAAAACTGAAGTTTCCACTTATTTTCCCTTGCCCCCTTTTATTACTTTGTCGTCTTTAATCTAGAAACTTTTCAATCATTTAGTTCCACAAAACTAATCCTACTAAGGAATTTTAGTTTGAAATATTTATGTTTTCACTTAATTTTCTTGTAACAAAACAAAGACAAGAAAACTTTTAAAGGAGACGCAGTTTAAATAACCATAAAAAAGTGTCTGACTCAATTGGCGAATATATTAAGTCCATTTAGGAATAAAAACTTGAACAAGAAAATAAATCTGAAAAAAAACTTAAATACATTAGTTTTGGAAATTTTTAAAACTGCAAAAATATTTAGGGGAGTTTAAGAAGAATAAAAGATAAAAGTGAATCTAAAGACTCATATCTAGGCGTCAATTATCTAAAAAGAGCTAGGGCTCAGAGATAGTTAATAAAAAAGCGTCTAAAAGAGGTACTTTATTATTTTATTACTATTATTTCATAATTTTTTCTTAATTATTTCTCAATACCAAAATACACAAAGTAAAGTTAGTTCATTTCCCATTTACAACATATCAATGTCTTTTCTTAAAATACCACAGAAATAACCACATTTCAGTTACTTGACTATTGACAGGTTGTCTGCATTTGCATTTAATATTTATGAAAAAATATGATAATTTAAACTAGGGGTGATTTTAATAAAAAAGTGAAATTAAAATTTTTCATTAAAATATTCTATAGGAAATTTTTCATCGAAATATTTTCTATAGGAAATTTTTCATCGAAATATTTTCTATAGGAAATTTTTCATCGAAATATTTTCTATAGGAAATTTTTCATCGAAATATTTTCTATAGGAAATTTTTCATCGAAATATTTTCTATAGGAAATTTTTCATCGAAATATTTTCTATATAAAATTTTTCATCGAAATATATTCTAAAAATTATTCTTCGAAATATTTTCTATGAAAAATTTTTCTTCAAAAAAATTTCATCAAAATATTTTCTATACAAAATTTTTCTTCAAAATAATTTCTATAGAAAAATTTTCACCAAAATATTTTTTATAAAAAATTTTTCATAGAAATATCTTTAAAGAAAATTTTTTTTAGAAATATTTTTAAAGAAAATTTTTAATCGAAATAATTTCTTTAGAATATTTTTCGTCGAAATATTTTCTAGAAAATTATTATCGAAATATTTTCTATAGAAAAATTTTTATCGAAATATTTTCTATAGAAAAATTTTCTCGAAATATTTTCTATAGAAAAATTTTCATCGAAATATTTTCTATAGAACATTTTTTATCGAAATATTTTCTTTAGAAAATTTTTGATCCAAATATTTTTTATAAACAATTTTTCATCGAAATATTTTTTATAGAAAATTTTTCATCGAAATATTTTCTATGGAAAATTTTTCATCAACATTTTTTCAATAGAAAATTTTCATCGAAATATTTTCTATAGAAAAATTTTCACAGAAATATATTCTATAGAAAATTTTTCATAGAAATATATTCTATAAAAAATTAGTTAAAGGAATATTTTCTATACATTTTTTTTATAGAAATGTTTTCTATAAAAATATTTTCGATAGAAATATTTTCTATAAAATTATTTTCGATAGAAATATTTTCTATAAAAATGTTTTCGATAGAAATATTTTCTATAAAAATATTTTCGATAGAAATATTTTCTATAAAAATATTTTCGATAGAAATATTTTCTATATAAAATTTTTCATAGAAATATTTCTATAGAAAATTTTTCACGGAAATAAATTTCTATAGGAAACATTTCACATTTTTCATTCTTTAGAAAATTTTTCGTCGAAATATTTCTATAGAAAAATTTTTAACGAAATTTTTTCTTTCGAAAACTTTTCATAGAAATATTTTCTATAGAAAATTTTGTATCGTAATATTTTCTATTGAACATTTTTATTAAAATATTTTCTATAAATCATTTTTCATCGAAATATTTTCTACACAAAATTTTTCATCAAAATATTTTTTATAGAACATTTTTCAACGAAATATTTTCTATATAAATTTTTTCATAGAAATATTATCTATCGGAAAATTTTTATTGAAATATTTTTTAAAGGACATTTTTCATCGAAATATTTTCTATAGAAAATTTTTCATCGAAATATTTTCTATAAAAAATTGTTCATCAAAATATTTAAATTTTTTTAATAAAATGAAGGATGATATGATATATGATTTCATTTCATGCTGCAATTAACCAAATATCTAATCAAAAAATATGTGTGATATTAAGTTTTTTCAAGAGATCAAAATAATATTTTACTGCTTTCCATTAGTTTTCCGCTCTAATATTATTGCTTTTTTTGTAAATTTTTAATGTTAAAAATGTCAACTATCAATAGGTTCGAAAAAATAGAAAACATTTTCTGCTGAATTAACCATTTGTTTTAAATTAAAAAGAAAACAACTTTATTATATTCAAAATATAACAATTGTGTTGTTTTTTTATTACCAAATATTTGTGTAATAACTCTTCTTGTATTATTTTTAAATTCATTTATAATATGAACATACATATATTCACCCATGAATATGGTCGATAAAAATTATTTATTTAACAGCAATTTCGCTGTTCATTTATTTCAAATTATATATGTATATATGTATTTATGGATATAAATTTACTTTTTTTTGTGAAAAGTTAAATTTATACTTTCATATGGAAAATGTGTATGACAACATTTTTATTGGCTGTATAACCGAAATGATAACATGTGAGATCATATTTTGTATTTTTGCTTTATTAAATGGTTATTAATATTACTTGTATAAATTTGAAATTTGAAATTTTTAGTCATATTTGTTACAATAAAAAAAAAATTGTGGTTCTGCTGAAATTCAAAATTAAATTTGAAGATAAAAAATTATGAAGTTTATAACTTTTAAATTTCAAAGAGTTAATGTATAAGGACTTTTGGAACGAACGAATTCCTTCGACTAGCACAACAAATTTTTCTTTAAAAATTTGTTATGCATATTCGTCCATTGAACATATTTGGGACGAATAAGCGCACAGTGGTTTGAAACAAAAAAAGTGGTAATCAAATGTATCTTCTAAACTGTAAGTCTGACTAAATCAGTATATATGAGAGAATTTTTAAGGGGGACCCAAACTATTTAAATTTTGGATTTATGGTTACCCTTTATTCACACAGGGTAAATTATTAGGCGTCAAAGTAGACCACTTCAAATAGGCCACCTTAAATAAACTAAAAACAATTAAGAGTGTTATGTTGAGCTCTACCGAATCTTATATACCCACCATCAAGTTGTCCTTAATTTAGAAACATATCTCATATATGTATGTACGAGGCTTATTAAAAATTTGTACCAAATTTAAAAAAATTTGTTAAGCTAATTGATATTGTTGTAAAAATCTTTAGAATAATTTTGCTGTGCTTAATATGTAAAGTACCTGGTTGACCGAGCCTTGCTCGGAGCTTTATGATAAGCATTTTGAGTTTACGATTTAATTCGTTTGTATTAGTTTTCAGTGACATCACCTGTCGAAAGTTGTTCATACCTACTAAGAAACCTTCGTCTGCTTATTAGTAATAACTTTGCTAATGATCATAACATGATCAGTTGGACAGTTTACGATTTAATTCACTTTGAGTAATTTTCAGTGGCGCCATCTGTCGAACTTTGGTCATACCAATTAATAAACCTTCGTCAGCTTATCCACAACAACTTTGCTAAAGATCATAGAATAATTAAATCCACAGTTTACGATTTAACTTACTTTGAGGAATTTTCAGAAATTCAGAAATTATTCACACTAACTAAGAAACCTTCGCCGGCTCATGAGCTAGATTTTTGATTTTAGTAATTTTCAGTGGCGCCCCCTTTCGGAAATTAGTCTTACCAACTTAAAAACCTTAAAAACCGGCTTATCCGCAATATCTTTGCTAAAGAGTATAACATGATCAAATGCATAGTTTACTATTCTATAAAAAACATACATACAGGCAAACATTAATTTGTTTAAAAGTTAATTTCAAAAAAAGTTCCATATGCATATTTGCCACTTCTTTGGTACCAATTGAATTCGGTACATTTTATTTAAACGCAGTTAACATAGTTTTCCTATTCATATTACTTTTTGAGATGTTAAGTTATCATTTTATCTCTTTTTTCTCATTTTGGCCCCAAAATCAAAAAAGTACCAAATACGTGTTCAATATATCTTTCACATCTATTGACTGCTGTACAAAGTTTCTTTCTACATTTTTTGGTTTAAAAAATAAGAGTGGCTTAAAAAAGTACCAAAAAAACTATTTTCACCCTTTTTGCTCCCTATCGGACATAGTTTCAAAATAGTACCAAACACCTGTCCGCTTATTTTTTATAGCTTTTCTAAACGTAATTTTGTTTCTATACCTATTATTTAAGGAGTTATAATGTTTCCGATTTTTCCGATAGTTTATCATTACTTGGCCTTTAAGTGTATTTTAAGTGGAATTTAGGCTGTTTTCGTAAGTGTTTTGTATGGGAACTGTGTTTAAATGTGAACCGATT
>OW121742.1:34216217-34246217 GCA_933228675.1 Stomorhina lunata | reverse complement strand
TGTTTCTATAGAAAAATTTTCTTTAAAAAAATGTTTCTATAGAAAAATTTTCGTTAAAAAATTTTTTCTATAGAAAAATTTTCGTTAAAAAAATTTTTCTATAGAAAAATTTTCGTTAAAAAAATTTTTCTATAGAAAAATTTTCGTTAAAAAAATTTTTCTATAGAAAAATTATCGTTAAAAAAATTTTTCTATAGAAAAATTTTCGTTAAAAAAATTTTTCTATAGAAAAATGTTCGTTAAAAAAATTTTTCTATAGAAAAATTTTCGTTAAAAAAATTTTTCTATAGAAAAATTTTCGTTAAAAAAATTTTTCTATAGAAAAATTTTCGCTAAAAAAAATTTTCTATAGAAAAATTTTCGTTAAAAAAAATTTTTCTATAGAAAATTTTCGTTAAAAAAATTTTTCTATAGAAAAATTTTCGTTAAAAAATTTTTTCTATAGAAAAATTTTCGTTAAAAAATTTTTTCTATAGAAAAATTTTCGTTAGAAAAAATTTTCTACAAAAAAATTTTCGTTAAAAAATATTTTTCTATATTATTATTTCTATAGAAAAATTTTCGTTAAAAAATTTTTCTATAGAAAAATTTTCGTTAAAAAAATTTTCTATAGAAAAATTTTCGTTAAAAAATTTTTCTATAGAAAAATTTTCGTTAAAAAATTTTTCTATAGAAAAATTTTCGTTAAAAAATTTTTCTATAGAAAAATTTTCGTTAAAAAATTTTTCTATAGAAAAATTTTCGTTAAAAAATTTTTCTATAGGAAAATTTTCATTAAAAAATTTTTCTATAGGAAAATTTTCATTATAAAATGTTTCTATAGAAAAATTTTCGTTAAAAAAATTTTTCTATAGAAAAATTTTCGTTAAAAAAATTTTTCTATAGAAAAATTTTCGTTAAAAAAATTTTTCTATAGAAAAATTATCGTTAAAAAAATTTTTCTATAGAAAAATTTTCGTTAAAAAAATTTTTCTATAGAAAAATGTTCGTTAAAAAAATTTTTCTATAGAAAAATTTTCGTTAAAAAAATTTTTCTATAGAAAAATTTTCGTTAGAAAAAATTTTCTACAAAAAAATTTTCGTTAAAAAATATTTTTCTATATTATTATTTCTATAGAAAAATTTTCGTTAAAAAATTTTTCTATAGAAAAATTTTCGTTAAAAAAATTTTCTATAGAAAAATTTTCGTTAAAAAATTTTTCTATAGAAAAATTTTCGTTAAAAAATTTTTCTATAGAAAAATTTTCGTTAAAAAATTTTTCTATAGAAAAATTTTCGTTAAAAAATTTTTCTATAGAAAAATTTTCGTTAAAAAATTTTTCTATAGGAAAATTTTCATTAAAAAATTTTTCTATAGGAAAATTTTCATTATAAAATGTTTCTATAGAAAAATTTTCGTTAAAAAAATTTTTCTATAGAAAAATTTTTGTTAAAAAAATTTTTCTATAGAAAAATTTTCGTTAGAAAGAATTTTCTACAAAAAAATTTTCGTTAAAAAATATTTTTCTATATTATTATTTCTATAGAAAAATTTTCGTTTCAAAAATTTTTCTATAGAAAAATTTTCGTTTCAAAAATTTTTCTATAGAAAAATTTTCGTTAAAATATTTTTCTATAGAAAAATTTTCATTAAAAAATTTTTATAAAAAAATTTTTTCTATAGAAAATTTTCGTTACAAAATTTTTTCTATAAAAAAATTTTTACAAAAAAATTTTTTCTATAGAAAATTTTCGTTACAAAATTTTTTCTATAGAAAAATTTTCGTTACAAAATTTTTTCTATAGAAAAATTTTCGTTAAAAAATTTTTTCTATAGAAAAATTTTCGTTAAAAATTTTTTTCTATAGAAAAATTTTCGTTAAAAATTTTTTTCTATAGAAAAATTTTCGTTAAAAAATTTTTTCTATAGAAAAATTTTCGTTAAAAAATTTTTTCTATAGAAAAATTTTCGTTAAAAATTTTTTTTCTACAGAAAAATTTTCGTTAAAAATTTTTTTTCTACAGAAAAATTTTCGTTAAAAAATTTTTTCTATAGAAAAATTTTCGTTAAAAAATTTTTTCAATAGAAAAATTTTCGTTAAAAAATTTTTTCTATAGAAAAATTTTCGTTAAAAAATTTTTTATATAGAAAAATTTTCGTTAAAAAATTTTTTCTATAGAAAAATTTTCGTTAAAAAATTTTTGATATAGAAAAATTTTCGTTAAAAAATTTTTTTTATAGAAAAATTTTCGTTAAAAAATTTTTTTTATAGAAACATTTTTTCTATAAAAAAATTATCTTTAAAAAAAATTATTTATTATAAAATTTTGCACAAAAAAATTTTCAATATAAAATTTTTCCAAAAATGTTTTTACTAAATTTGTCTCTAAAATTCTTTGAATATTTTAGTTTTTATATCAACGAGATATAACTAATCTTCTCTTGATATTCTACTTTAAATTTGCTTGAAGTTTTGCATCTTAATTTTTCTATTCCCTACAAATTCCCGAAATCAAATATTTGTTGGTAATTTATTACTTTCATTCTATAATATTTCTCTATATCAAAAATCATTTTCTTATCTTTAACAAGTAAAATTTAAAATCTTAAATATTTATATTCATGAGAGTATAATATTCTGTCTTCATAAGTTAGTCGAACATAAAACTTACACATAAAATAAGAATAAAAATAATATTTTATCATTTTTCCTTTTCATCCTTTACAGGATATTGTACCCATGGAACAAATAAGTTCAATGGTATCTAATGGCGGTGGCAGCGTAACAATGCAACGCGATGATGACTATAGAAAACGCATAATGCACAGTGAGTATGATTTTTAGTTTTATTTTCTAAGGATTTTCTTTGCAAAAAAAAAAACGAGAAAATGGAGCAAATATTTACTAGAGTTGAAAGAATATAGAAAAAATTACTAAAAATAAATATTGAATCAAGTGAAATCAGAAATCAAGAAATGTAAAAAAATAATTTGTTATTATTTGCCAGATATGAAATAGGTCAAAGTTTAATGGTAACTCATTTAAGTTTTTCCACATTTGATTACTTTGAAAGAATTATGAAATCTGTTATTAATGTGGTTTTTAATGAACCTTTATCCAAATATTTGGATAATGTTAATTGCATAAGGTTTTCTTTAATGATTTGCCGTTTTAAGAAAAAAGGAAAATGATTTATAATTTTGCTGACTGGTATATATTTAAAGGAAAATCCAATGACGCTTACCCTTGGTATGCCACATTTTCAACTGGATATTTTTCAGAATTTCCTATCTTTCTATAAAAAACTTTTAAAAATATTTAAAAAATTTCCTATAAAAATTCCTATAAATATAATATATTTTTTTTTAATTTAATATTAAGATAAGAAATTTTTAAAAAATTCCCTATAAAAGTAAGAAATTTTTGAAAAATTTCCTATAAACATAAGAAAATTTTTAAAACTTGCCTCAAAAAAATAAGAAATTTTTGAAAAAAAATCGTATAAAAATATGAAATTTAAAAATAAATCCTATAATAATAAGAAATTTTTGAAAAATTTTCTATGAAAACAAGAAATTTTCGAAAAAATTTCTTATAAAAGTAGAAACTCTTCAAAAATTTACTTTAAAATTAAGAAAATTTGAAAAATTTCCTTTAAAAATAAGAAACTTTTGAAAAATTTCTTTTAAAAATAAGAAATTTTAAAAAATTTCCTAAAATTAAAGAAATTAAAAAAAAATCCTATAAAAATTAGAAATTTTTAAAAAAGTTCCTATAAAAATTAGAAATTTTAAAAAATTTCATTAAAAATAGGAAATTTTTCAAAAATTTCCTATAAATATAAGAATTTTTTTGAAAAATTTCCTTAAAATAAGAAATCTTTGAAAAAAAATGCTATGAAAATTTGGAATTTTTGAAAAATTTCCTATAACAATAAGAAATTTCTGAAAATGTTCTTACAAAAATTAGAAATACTTTAAAAATTTTCTAGAAAATTAAGCAACTTTTGAAAAATTTCCTTTAAAATAAGAAATTTCTGAAAAATTTCGTATAAAAATAGGAAATTTTTGAAAATTTTCCTATAAAAATAAGTAAATTTTGAAATTTATCTTATAAAAATAAGACATTTTTTAAACATTTTCTATAAAAATAAGAAATTTTCGAAAATTTTCCTATTAGATTAAGAAATTTTTAAAAAATTTCCCATAAAAATTTGAAATTTTTGAAAAATTTTCTATAAAAATAAAAAATTTTTGAAAAATTTTCTATAAATATAAGAAATTTAAAAAAGAAAATCCTATAAAAATAAGAAATTTTTGAAAATTTTCCTATAAAAATAGGAAACTTTAATAAAAGTTCCTATAGACAAAATAAATTTTTCAAAAGTTTGATATAAAAATAATAAATTTTAAAAAAATATCCTATGAAAATTAGAAATTTTTTAAAAAATTCCTGTACAAATTAGAAATGTTATAAAAATATCCAATAAAAATAAGAAATTTTTAAAAAATTTCCTTTAAAAATAAGAAATTTTTATAAAGTTTCCTTTAAAAATAAGAAATTTTTTAAAAATTTCCTAAAAAAATAAGAAAAATTTCCTATAAAAATAAGAAAATTTTGAAAAATTTTCTTTCAAAATAAGAAGTTTTCGAAAAATTTTATATAAAAGTAAGAAAATTTAAAAAATTTCCTTTAAAAAAAAGAAATTTTTAAAAAACTTCATATAAAAATAAGAAATTTAAAAAAAATTCCTATAAAAATAAAAAAAAAATTCATATAAAAAAAAGAAATTTTTGGAAAATTTCCTATAAAAATAAGAAATTTTTGAAAAATTTTCTATAAAAATAAGAAATTTTTGAAATATTTCCTATTAAAGTAATAAATTTTGGAGAAGTTTCTTATAATATAAAGAAATTTTAGAAAAAATTCCCATAAATTTTTCAAAAATTTTTCAAAAATTTCTTATTTTTATAGCAAAATTTTTTAAAAATTTCTTCCTTTTATAGCAAATTTTTAAAAAATTTCTTATTTTATATGAAAGTTTTAACCAATTTTTTATTTTTATAGGAATCTTTTAAACAATTTTTTAAGAAAATTTTTGAAAATTTTCTTATTTTTATAGGAAATTTTTCAAAAAATTCTTATTTTTATAGGAAATTTTTCAAATATTTCTTATATTTATAGGAAATGTTTCAAAAATTTCTTATTTTAATAGGAAATTTACAAAAATTTCTTATTTTTATAGGAAATTTTTCAAAAATTTCTTATTTTTATAGGAAATTTTTCAAAAATTTCTTATTTTTATAGGAAATTTTTCAAAAATTTCTTATTTTTATAGGAATTTTTCAAAAATTTCTTATTTTTATAGGAAATTTTTCAAAAATTTCTTATTTTTATAGGAAATTTTTCAAAAATTTCTTATTTTTATAGAAAAATTTTCAAAAATTTTTTATTTTTATACTAAATTTTTGAAAAATTTCTTACTTCTATAGCAAATTTTTCAAAACTTTCTTATTTCTATAGGAAATTTTCAAAAACTTTCTTATTTTTATATTAAGTTTTTAAAAAAGTTTTTATTTTTACAGGAAATTTTTCAAAAATTTCTTACTTTTATAGAAAATTTTTCAAAATTTCTTATTTTTTAGGAAATTTTTCAATTTTTTTTTTATAGGAAATTTTTCAAAAATTTCTTATTTTTATAGGAAATTTTTCAAAAATTTCTTATTTTTATAGGAAATTTTTCAAAAATTTCTTATTTTTATAGGAAATTTTTCAAAAGTTTCATATTTTTATAGGAAAACTTTTTATAGGAACATTAAAAATTTCTTGTCGTTATACAAAATTTTTCAAAAATTTAAAATTTTATAGGAAATTTTTTAAAAATTTCTTATTTTTATAGAAAATTTTTAAAAATTTCTTATTTTTATAGGAAATTTTTAAAAATTTGTTATTTTTATAGGAAATTTTTAAAAATTTCTTATTTTTATAGGAAATTTTTAAAAATTTCTTATTTCTGTATGAAATTTTTCAAAAGTTTCTCATTTTAATAATTCAAAAATTTTTTATTTTTATATCAAAATTTTTCAAAAATTTATCATTTGTATAGAAAATTTTTCAAAAATTTCTTATTTTTTTAAGAAATTTTTTAAAAGTTTTTAATTTTTATAGTAAATTTTTTTTTAATTTATATTTTTTGATAAGAAATTTTTTTAAAATTCCTTATTTTTAAAGGAAATTTTTTAAAAATTTCTCATTTTTGTAGGAAATTTTTAAAAAATTTATTATCTTTATAGGAAATTTTTCAAAAATTTCTAATTTTTATAGGAAATTTTTCAAAAATTTCTTATTTTTATATAAAATTTTTAAAAAATTTCGTATTTTTATATTAAGTGTTTTTTAAATTTCTTATTTTTGTAGAAAGTTTATAGCATTTGGCTTTAAGTGCATTAAATGTTTAGAGAACTTTTAAGTATAAAATCTCCGTGATATTTTAAGCAGAAAACTTTTAACATCTTTTTGATATATTTCATATTAAATTTAATACCAAAATTTTCTAAGAAAGCCACAACATTATTTTCCAGTTTTGAATAAACTCCTATCAAAGAGTTATAAAAATAGCTTCCTCAAGTACATGCAAATCGTTTTAAAATTGCTGACTAGCAAATCAATCAAAGTCTCAACCACAAAACTCGGTTTCTGCATATTATTTGCAAACACTAAATCCCTCTTTCGATATTGCAAAATAATGATAAAAGCATTTTATCACCACTAAAAACATGTTAAATTTTTCTTAAGCAAAAAAACATTTAAAAATTCCCCATGAAACCTCACGAAAATACTTTAGAAACTCATATAAATGCAATAATTTTTGTTAGTTCTAGAAAAATTTTATACAGATTTTTCTAATAGCATTTTGCTTTTGAATACCAAATAGACTAAACATGAATTTAATACGAAATTCCAAAAAAAAAAAAAAAAATAGTAGATACTAAAACTTAAAATTGATATTAGACGATTTTTTGAAAAACACATTCTAATTTATCTCTTTCTCTGCATATTTTTAATTTCAATTTTACATGGCGCATCTATAAATAAATTGCTCTACATTCGACTAAATTGAATTTTTACATAACAAACTTAAAATGAAACCCATAAAAAATCCCCCATCATCAACAAAAAAACAAAAAAAAAAAAAATAATAACATCAACTTTGTAAAATGTCAAATGGCAATTCATCACATTTGCTGGCTCATCTCCTGCTATTAACAACAAACTGATGTTGCTGTTGCTGCCGATGATGATGATGTTGCTGGTGTTGAATGTATCTATGGATGAATGCATGCAACAACATTTCAACAAAAACTATAATAACAACAACAACATATTGACAATATTAATGCCACACACTCTTTCAACATTATTTGATTATTACGATGATGCTGACGATGATAATGCTCATGATGATGACAACATCTGCCAACACACACTCCTACACATACACACAACAAATTTACTTAAATAGTGCGTTCGATGGGTGAGTACGAGTAGATTTATTTTTATTATCCTGAATTTATCTATGTATGTATGCATTTAAAGGATAACTTACTATGTATCAGTATGTATGTATGTTATCTAGATGTCTGTACTATTCTTGCAAATACACTCCCTCCTATAATCATAAATTCAAATGTTAAAGTTGAATTAAAAACATAAATGAATTTATTGTATTTGTTTTTAGCACTAAAATTTTATTGTAGTATAAAAATGTCATTCGGAAAATTAAGTGAAGACAATTTATAAACTACCCAGTAAAACTTTTCATTACCAAATAATGAGTTAAACAGTTAAACTATTGAACACGAACTACTTACTCATTCGCTGTTTAAGTCAATACATTAACATGGGGATGTCATTGGAGGCAAGTACTTACCAATTGCAGAAAAGTAATGACTTGGGTAAGCAATTTGAAAGCAACAACAGCAGCAACTTTTTTGTTGTTGTTTTATTAAAAACATATATTTTTAAACGAAATACAAAATTTTTTTTATGATCCCATGGGGGCTCGAACCCAGACCCTCCGACTGCTAGGCAGAGACTCTTCCACTGAGCTACTTCATATGTTGAAAACTTAGCAGCTTATACTTAATATATACAATTTTTATTTTTAGATCCAAAATCATGTGAAAATAACTTTGTTTTTCCCTGCTTTTTTTTTCTTTGTTGTAATTTTTGGAAAAATATTTTTATACGATTTTTTTTAATTATTTTAAAACTTTTTTAAAATTATTTTAAAACTTAAACAATTTAAATCTTCTTTTTTGTATAAGTTTTTACATAAGATTGACTCTTACTTACTTAAATGTTACAACCTGTTAAGGTCAAAGTCCGAGCATATTTTAAAATTCCATGGATTTCGATCTTGTGCGAATATTCTCCAATTTGATAGGCCAAGCTTTGAAAAATGTTCCTCTACTTGGTCTTTCTATCGAAGTTTCGGACATCCTCCTCTAACATTAGGTAGTGGGACATTTCAATTCTAATTTTATCCTCTTCATTGTATTTTTTTTAAGAGAGGGTTATTAGCCCGTAATCCTAACCCATTTTTATCGATCTTATGGGACAACTCTCGGAACATGTTAACTCACAATATTAATGGGTGTTAAACTCCCCGGGTGATACCATGAGGAGATGAGTGTCCACAGTTGAGAAGAAGGATGACCCAGATAAGTTAGGCTTACCAAGTTAAGACCAATTAGAATCGTGTTTGGTATTTAACATCCCCTACATAATCAAAATTGATTCATGATGGTATTTTTTCATTAACGTGAGTTAGTTTTACAAATTTTTTTTACAGAAGATAATATTTAAGTTCTTAAAATTCAAAAATCATTTAAAAAGAATCTTTTAATAAAAAAAAAACTCAAAAAAAATTGTTGCCCTTGGTGGGATTTGAACCGGGGCCATTCAGTTTAAATTACCATCTTAATTACAAATAAGTACTTCTGTAATAACTTATTATTTATTCGGATGGTATGTTGTAGTCGTTACAAGGTAAACAGTTATCAGAGTACTTGCCATTACCAAAGTTTTGCTGGGTATGTAAAAGTGATAAAAAAAAATGTTTTGAATGGTAAATTTTTCTGTAGCAACAATTTTTTAATTTGTTAAAAATAAATTTCCAAAGGCAAAATTTTATATTAAAAATTTGTTTTATAGAAAAATTAATTTTTTTTATATAAAATATTTCATACAATACCAGTTTTTCTATGAATAATTTATACCATAATCATACCGAATATTTCACTAACGAAGAATTTTTAAGTATAAATTTGCTTAATATAAAAATATTGTTAAGTCAATTTTTTTTAGAAAAATTTGTTGCCGAAATTTTTTTTTAGATAAATTTCTTACTGGAATTTTTTTTTAGAAAAAATTCAAAAATTTCTTATTTCTATAGGAAATTTCTTCAAAAATTGATTTATTTGTTGTAGAAAATTTTTCAAAAATGTCTTATTTTTATAGGAATTTTTTTAAAAATTTCTTATTCTTATACGAAATTTTTCAAAAATTTCTTATTTTTGTATTAATTTTTAAAAAGTTTCTAGTTTTGTAGGAAATTTTCCAAAAATTTCTTATTTCACCAGAAAATTTATCAATTAATTCTTATTTTAATAGAAAATTTTTCAACACTTTCTAATTTTTATGGCAAAATTTTAAAATATTTCTTATTTTTAAAGAAATTTTTTTAAAAATTCCTTACTTGTATAGGAATTTTTTCAAAACTTTCTTATTTTTATTGGAAATTTTTTTCAAAATTTCTTATTTTGATAGGAAATTTTTAAAAAACTTCTTACTTTTGTAGGAAATTTTTCAAAAATTTCTTAGTTTTATAGGAAATTTTTAAAAAATTTCTTAATTTTATCTTGAATTTTTTTAATTTTTTTTAGTTTTATAGGGAATTTTTCTAAAATTTCTTAATTTTACAAGAAATTTTTCAAAAATTTCTTTGCTATAGAAAATTTCTCGAAAATTTCCTGTTTTTATCGGAACTTTTTTAAAAATTTCTTATTTTTGTCGTATTTTTATAAGAAATTCTTCAAAAATTTCTTATTTTAATAGGATTTTTAAAAAAGTTTTTTTTTTACCGGAAATTTTTCAAAAATTTCTTATTTTTATAAGAATTTTTTTTAAATTTCTTATTGTTATCGAAAATTTTTCATAAATTTCATATTGTTATCAGAAATTTTTCAAAATTTTTTTATTTTTATAAAAAAAAAACCTTCAAAAATTTATTGTCTTTCTAAAAAATTTTTCAAAAATTTATTTTTTTATAAGAAATTTTTCGAAAATTTCTTATTTTTATAAGGATTTTTTAAATAATTAATTTTTAAAGAATTTTTTACCGAAAATTTTTCTATACAAAAATTTTTTTACCGAAAATTTTTCCATAGAAACATTTTTTTACCGAAAATTTTTCTATAGACAAATTTTTTACCGAAAAATTTTTTAACGAAAAATTTTCTATAGAAAAAATTTTTTAACGAAAATTTTTTTATAGAAAAAATTTTTTAAAGAAAATTTTTAACGAAATTTTTTCTATAGAAAAAAATTTTTAACGAAAATTTTTCTATAGGAAAAAATTTTTAACAAAAATTTTTCTATAGAAAAATATTTTTAACGAAAATTTTTCTACACAAAAAATTTTTGAACGAAAATTTTTCTATAGAAAAAATTTTTTAACGAAAATTTTTCTATAGAAAAAATTTTTTAACGAAAATTTTTCTTTAGAAAAAGCCTTTCAATAAAAAATTTTCTATACAAAATTTTTTTTTTACGAAAATTTTTCTTTCGAAAAATCGAAATTTTTTTTTGTCGAAAAAAATTTTTTATCGAAAATTTTTATATAGAAAATTTTTTTTTACCGAAAATTTTTCTATAGAAAAATTTTTTACCGAAAATTTTTCTATAGAAAAATTTTTTACCGAAAATTTTTCTATAGAAAAATTTTTTACCGAAAATTTTTCTATAGAAAAATTTTTTACCGAAAATTTTTCTATAGAAAAATTTTTTACCGAAAATTTTTCTATAGAAAAATTTTTTACCGAAAATTTTTCTATAGAAAAATTTTTTACCGAAAATTTTTCTATAGAAAAATTTTTTACCGAAAATTTTTCTATAGAGAAATTTTTTACCGAAAATTTTTCTATTGAAACATTTTTTACCAAAAAGAAAAATTTTTTACCAAAAATTTTTCTATAGACAAATTTTTTACCGAAAAATTTTTTAACGAAAATTTTTCTATAGAAAAAATTTTTTAACGAAAATTTTTTTATAGAAAAAATTTTTTAAAGAAAATTTTTAATGAAAATTTTTCTATAGAAAAAAAATTTTAACGAAAATTTTTCTATAGAAAAAAATTTTTAACGAAAATTTTTCTATAGAAAAAATTTTTTAACGAAAATTTTTCTTTAGAAAAATTTTTTTAATATAAACTTTTCTATAGAAACATTTTTTTAACGAAAATTTTTCTTTAGAAAAAATTTTTTAACGATAATTTTTCTATACAAAAAAATTTTTAACGAAAATTTTTCTATAGAAAAAATTTTTTAACGAAAATTTTTCTATAGAAAAAATTTTTTAACGAAAATTTTTCTATAGAAAAAATTTTTTAACGAAAATTTTTCTATAGAAAAAATTTTTTAACGAAAATTTTTCCACAGAGAAAATTTTTTAACGAAAATTTTTCTAAAGAAATAATTTTTTAACGAAAATTTTTCTATAGAAGAAATTTTTTAACGACAATTTTTCTATAGAAAAAATTTTTTAACGAAAATTTTTCTATAGAAAAAATTTTTTATAATAGAAAAGTAAAGAAGCAAAATTGTTTTCTAAAATGATTAAATAGGTCATAGAATTTTTGCTTGATATTTTCAATTACTATCACTTTCCATTTTCTAAATGTAAATGTATTAAATTTGGGTTTTAATTAAAATTGAATAAAGGAAAATGTTAAGCAAATAAAAATAATAATTAAAATAAATATTTCTATCAAACTTTTTTGAAATTTTTGTCAGCAAAAAGTGAACATTTTAATATCAAATAATTTTCGTTTTAGTCCTTTTTGAAGGACATACGATCAGAATAGAAAGATATAAATTATTAGTTTTATCTAAATAAGACAATTTTTCTTAAGAAAAATTTAAATTTAAATTTTTTAACGAAAATTTTTCTGTAGAAAAAATTTTTTAACAAAAATTTTTCTATAGAAAAAATTTTTTAACGAAAATTTTTCTATAGAAAAAATTTTTTAACGAAAATTTTTCTAAAGAAAAAATTTTTTAACGAAAATTTTTCTATAGAAAAAATTTTTTAACGAAAATTTTTCTATAGAAAAATTTTTTTCCTGAAATTTTTCTATAGAAAAATTTTTTTACCGGAAATTTTTCTGTAGAAAAGAAATTTTTTATAAAAATATAAAAACTTTCTTACAGTAAATTTTTCTTAAGAAAAATTGTTTTATTTAGATAAAACTAATAATTTATATCTTTCTATTCTGATCGTATGTCCTTCAAAAAGGACTAAAACGAAAAGTATTTGATATTAAAATGTTCACTTTTTGCTGACAAAAATATCAAAAAAGTTTGATAGAAATATTTATTTTAATTATTATTTTTATTTGCTTAACATTTTCCTTTATTCAATTTTAATTAAAACCCAAATTTAATACATTTACATTTAGAAAATGGAAAGTGATAGTAATTGAAAATATCAAGCAAAAATTCTATGACCTATTTAATCATTTTAGAAAACAATTTTGGTTCTTTACTTTTCTATTTTTTTTTCTTTCTTTCATTTATTAATAAAGTTTTAATAAATTTCCATTTGTTTTCTTTTGAATTTTGTCCTATTTTATATATTTTTTTCGTTTAAGCCTTTGTTATTAAAACAATTACAATGCCAGGCTTTTTTTGTTGGAAAAGTATTTGCTTTTGTTATATTTCTAAATATTTTATTAAAACTAAAAGAGATTTCAATAACTTTTTCGGGGGCAAAATTATGATATCGAAATGTTTAAGTTATGGTTAACAAAAAGTACTAGAATAACAATGAAATCACAGATAAACTGACTACAAACTAAATGAAACTTATTTTTTATTTTGGCCAAGAGCAAAAGTGATTCACAAAAAAATGGGAAAAAATTGAGTTCATTGTACTTTTTTTTTGTAATTTGTTATAAATATTTTAGTTTCGCTGTTGCTGATGTTGCCGCAAAAAGTTTAGTGACAAAAAAAAAATAAAAAGAATCATAAAAATGAAAAATTGCCCTTAAGGTTGAAAAATAGCAAAAGCGTGTGAGTGAGAGTTTCTATATTAATGAAAAGAGAAAGAGATAGGAGGGGGGGGGGGAGACTAAACAAGTAAGAGTTTTAAATTCGGCTGTGCCGAATCTTATATACCCACCATCAAGTTGTGATTTATAGTACTGACAACGGACAGACAGAGAAACGGACAGACAGAAAGAAAGACAGACAGACAGACAGACAGACAGGCAGACAGACAGACAGACAGACAGACAGACAGACAGACAGACAGACAGACAGACAGACAGACAGACAGACAGACAGACAGACAGACAGACAGACAGACAGACATACAGACAGACAGACAGACAGACAGACAGACAGACAGACAGACAGACAGACAGACAGACAGACAGACAGACAGACAGACAGACAGACAGACAGACAGACAGACAGATAGACAGACAGACAGATAGATAGATAGATAGATAGATAGATAGATAGACAGACAGACAGACAGGCAGACAGACAGACAGACAGACAGACAGACAGACAGACAGACAGACAGACAGACAGACAGACAGACAGACAGACAGACAGACAGACAGACAGACAGACAGACAGACAGACAGACAGACAGACTCTGTCCTAAATTTTATCTTCATGTCCGTTATAGTTTGTCATTAATTTGCGAATAAGCGATTTGCCTATGCGTGGTTATATGAGAGCTATGGTGTAATTTAAACCGATTTTGCCAGACAGACACACAGACAGACAGACAGAAAGACAGACAGACAGACAGACAGACACACAGACAGACAGACAGACAGACAGACAGACAGACAGACAGACAGACAGACAGACAGACAGACAGACAGACAGACAGACAGACAGACAGACAGACAGACAGACTGACTGACAAACAGACAGACAGACAGACAGACAGAATGATTCAGTATATACATCAATTTTGGATTTAGAGCTAATATTAAGGAAATTTCAAACGGAACGACAATCTTAATGTACCCTTTATTCTTTTTTATGGTCGGTATAAAAGGCGCTCGAAGATAAATGTATTTTTATTTAAGCATTTGCTAGTGTATATGTCACATCCTGATATGACAAATGTCGTTTGTTGCAAAATACAAAGTCTGTTTTTGGACAATATTTTCCTGGTTTTCTTTTATTTGTTCTAAAGATTTAAACAAAAGAACATAAAAACCAATAGATTTCTGCAAAAAAAAGGAAAAAATAAAGGAAACGGAAAAGAAGATCACAAATAATGACCATTTTTATTTATTTAGTTTGATTTTTGTTCATTCCATTTCTTTCTTTGTCATTTTGGTTTTGCCTAAAAACTATTGCCAATGCCATCGCCATCATTACCATCATCATAATCATTTCAATGAAATGATGACTATTCTTCATTTATTGTAGTAGTTTTCTTGTTTTTTCTTTTTTTTTTGTAATTTTACTATTTGTTATGAAATGTTGAATTAAATTGTGCCTGTGTTTTTGACATACTTATTGAAAGTCATACAAAGGCATGAATAAATCACGGATACTGGCTGCTTGCTTGCTTGACTAACTGAGTGAGTGAATGAATGAATAAGTAAAAGAAAAATGCATATCATTATTCAAGGATGGACCAAAAAAAAAAATACTTACTCGTATATTTACATATTAAAAAAAAAAAAAACGAATAGCGAAAAATCTGAAAAACCACAAGAACACCAATGTAAAGTTCTGCTGCTTTCTTTTGTGCTAAAATGTTGAACATATTTAAATTGTAAAATTTATAAAGTTTTACCATGAAATTTCATTAAACTAAGAAGCATGACATTAATTTGGATATGAAGTAATGAAAGCCTGAGAAAATAATGAGCTCAAAAATATTTTATATAGAAACATTTTATAATATGAAAATCTGGGCTATAAAACAATTTATCATATGTAAATTTCTTTAAGAAAGGCAAACATTTTGCTTTCGTTGGTTGAATAAAAATGTCATACCCTATTTCATTTCAATTTTATTTGTTTTGATAACAGAATAGACAAAAATGAAAAATACACCTGTTTTCACATTATGAAACTTTACATGCGAAAATCGTTTTATGGTGGTTTCAAGTTCATCTTTTTTTGATTCGAAGGGTCCTACAGATAAGTCTCCTCTGTGGTACCTATAACATAGTGTAGTAATTTCTGCTTCTAAAAATGCAGTCCTATAGAGAACTATAGAAAAATTTTTCATATCAAAATTTTACTATACAAAAATTTTTTCTATAGAAAAATTTTCATATCAAAATTTTTTTTATGGAAAATTTTCATTCAAATGTTTATATTGAAAAATTTTCTTAACAAAATTGTTTCTATAGAAAAATTTTCATATCAAAAGTTTTTCTATAGAAAAAATGTCATATCAAAATTTTTTCTATAGAAACATTTTCATATCAAAAAATTTTCTATAGAAAATTTTCATATCGAAATTCTTTCTATAGAAAAATTTTCATATCTAAATTTTCTATAGAAAAATTTTTGATAAGAAAAATTTTCTCAAATACACATGAAAAATTTTCTATAGAACATTTTTTCATATGAAAAATTAAAAAAAAAATTCTATAAAAATTTTTCATATCAAATAATTTTCTATCGTAAATTTTTCATATCAAAAATTTTCTATAGAAAATTTTTCAAATCAAAAATTTTTAATCGGAAATTTTTCATATCAAAAAATTTTCTGTAAAAATTTTTCATATCAAAAAATTTTCTATAGAAAATTTTTCATATCAAAGAATCAAAAAAAAAATTTGTATCTCAAAAAATTTTCTATAGAAAATTTTCTATAGAAAAAATTTTGATATGAAAATTTTAATTTTTTGTATACAAAAATTTTTTAAATTTTTTTTTTTTTAAATTTTTCC
Organism: Stomorhina lunata; assembly: GCA_933228675.1. Classification (NCBI taxonomy): domain Eukaryota; kingdom Metazoa; phylum Arthropoda; class Insecta; order Diptera; family Rhiniidae; genus Stomorhina; species Stomorhina lunata. The sequence continues at coordinate 34,230,014 of OW121742.1, read as the reverse complement.
TATAAAGAAATTTTCATATTAAAACTTTTGTATAGAAAAATTTTCATATTAAAATTTTTGTATAGAAAAATGTTCATATTAAAATTTTTGTAAAGAAAAATGTTCATATTAAAATTTTAATTCGAAAATTTTTCTGTAGAAATTTTAACATATTAATTTTTTTTTTTATAGAAAATCTTCATATCAAAATTGTTTCCATGGAAATTTTCGCATCGAAATTTTTGCTATAGAAAAATGTTCATATCAAAATTTTTTCTATAGAAAAATGTTCATATCAAAATTTTTTCTTTAGAAAAATTTTCATATCAAAATTTTTCTATAAAAATTAGCATATCAAAAATTTTTTTCTTTAGAAAAATTTTCATATTAAAATTTTTTCTATAGAAAAATTTCCATATCAAAATTTTTTCTATAGAAAAATATTAAAATTTTGTCCATAGAAAAATTTCATATCAAAAGTTTTTTCTAGAGAAAAATTTTCATATCAAATTTTTTTCTATAGAAACATTTTTATATCAAAATTTTTTATAGAAACATTTTCGTATCAAAATTTTTTATAGAAAAATTTTCATATCAAAACTTTTTCTATAGAAAAATTTTCATATCAAAACTTTTTCTATAGAAAAATTTTCATATCAAAATTTTTTCTATAGAAAAATTTTCATATCAAAATTTTTTCTATAGAAAAATTTTCATATCAAAATTTTTTCTATAGAAAAATTTTCATATCAAAATTTTTTCTATAGAAAAATTTTCATATCAAAATTTTTTCTATAGAAAAATTTTCATATCAAAATTTTTTCTATAGAAACATTTTCATATCAAATTTTTTATAGAAAAATTTCCATATAAAAATTTTTTCTATAAAAAAATTTTCATATCAAAATTTTCTCTATAGAAAAATTTTCATAACAAAATTTTTTCTATAGAAAAATGTTCATACCAAAATTTTTTCTGTAGAAAAATTTTCATATCAAAGTTTTTTCTAATGAAGATCTATAGAAAAATTTTGATATCAATTTTTTTTTATAAAAAAATTTTCATATCAAAATTTTTTCTATAGAAAAATTATCCTATCAAAATTTTATCGATAGAAAAATTTTCATATCAAAATTTTATCTATAGAAATATTTTCATATCAAAATTTTTTCTATAGAAATTTATATCTCACACATACCTTGTGCTAATTAAATTTAAAGATAGAAAGCGCTTAATGGAAGAACCTACATTTAATATCTTTTACTTAACTTAAATTAAAAATTATATTAAAACTTAAACTCTCGTCCCATTAAAACCTCCTTTATAATAAACTAACAAAAAAGTCTTTTCTATAATAATCACATACCACGAAACAAGTACATTTTGTTAAGCCACAATTTAGAAGTGTCCTTTTTAATTTGACACGCCAGTGATTTCAAAAATTAGAAAAACAAAAATACATTTGAGCACGTTTCAGGAGATGCGGTCGTTTATTGAAATTTCAAATCAAATATTCATGAAAAATTGCAAACAAAAAAAATAGAAATTAAAAGGTTGTATGTATGACCAGGCATTTTGGTTGTTAGATGGCGTTAAATTACATTGGTGGTATACAGCTAAAGTTAAACTAAAGCTATTTTGGATTTTTAGCTTTACTAAACATTTAAACAGCCATTTTTTCGAGAGAACCCACTCCAGAGGCCATGTTTAAATGGAGTGCATATTTTTTGTTAACTGTTTTTTTTATTTCGTTGGCTCTAAATAGTAATAACCAGCAAAAGCAATTAAAAACTAAAGGTAAAAAATAAAATTTAAATACAAAATATTTCTGCTCTAATAAGTCGATAAGTTTTTGTAATTGCTATGAATGTGATGATTTTACCTATTTTTTTTTCATCTCTCACTCTGCCATGAATTCATTTGTAATTGATTTATACATCAAAACACACACAAACAATTTGTAAACGACTAATTTTTAAATTTACAAATTTGTATGAGGTTTAGGAAAAAGTTGAATTAGGTTTTGTGACAATTAAAATATTTTATATACTAATGACGTAAGACATAGTGAGAAACTTGGGAGAAAAAAGGAATCAAATTAGCTTAAATACTTGTGCTACACTTTAACTATAACAGATCGAACAAATTTTTAGACATTGATATTTTCGACAAGCTCAAGTTTTGGTCAAAATAGTGGAAAATGATCAGTAAGAGTCAAAATTTGTAAAACAAAATTGTATACATCCTTTATCCATTCGCATTTTTCACTCTATATATAACACATCATTTTAAAATCCATCTTAGAAATTTCATTAAAATACAAAAATCTTTTATTTCAACATTTAATAATCTTTCTGTCAAAACATTCAATATTTTCTTTGTTAAACAAATAAACAAAAGCTTAAATATTTTCCATATATTTCTTTCTTTTATTTATCCTTTGTTTCCATCATCTCGACATTCAATTAAGTTCTTGTATAAAAGAATTCTTGAACATGACAATAACTGAGTAGTCATTTACATCGGTTTTAAATTTGCATGAATGTATTCGTATTCGTATAAGTTTTTGAAAAGAAATTCCTTCACAGCAAATCAACAAGATAAAAACATCAAGACTTGGCAAAATTATATAGACAATTAAATCATAGTGATTATGTTATGACTAAAGGGAATGAAAAACTATTTGATATGAAAAACATTTTTATAGAAAAATTTTTGATCTAAAAAAATTTAAATAGAAAAAGTTTTGATCTGAAAAAATTTTAATAGAAAAATTTTTGCTACGAATAAATTTTTAAACAAAAATTTTGATACGAAAAAATTTTTTTGATATCAAGATTTTTTCTATAGAAAAATTTTTGTATCAAAATTTTTTCTATAGAAAAATTTTCATATCAAAATTTTTTGTATAGAAAAATTTTCATATCAAAATTTTTTGTATAGAAAAATTTTCAGATCAAATTTTTTTTTAAGAAAAAGTTTTGTATTATTTTTTTTTATAAAAAGCTTTTCATAAGAAAATTTAAAAAATAGAAAAATTTTCATATCAAAAATTTTTAAAGAAAATTTTTGATATCAATAATTATTTTTAACTTTTGATATCAAAAACTTTTTTATAGAAAATTTTTTATATCATAAAATTTTTTATAGAGAATTTTTAATATCAAAAAATTTTGCTTAGAAAACTTTCACACCAAAATTTTTTCATATTAAAATTTCTTTTATAGAAAAATTTTCATACCAGAATTTTTTCTATCGAAAAATTTTAGTATCAAATTTTTTTTTTTATAGAAAAATTGTTACATCAAAATTTTTTCTATAGAATAATTTTCATATCAACATTTTTTCTATAGAAAAATTTTCGCATCAAAATTTTTTCTATAGAAAAATTTTCATATCAAAATTTGTTCTATAGAAAAATTTTCATATCAAAATTTTTTGCATAGAAAAATTTTCATATCAAAATTTTTTGTATAGAAAAATTTTCAGATCAAATATTTTTTTTTGAGAAAAAGTTTTGTATTATTTTTTTTTATAAAAAGCTTTTCATAGGAAAATTTTAAAAATAGAAAAATTTTCATATCAAAAATTTCTAAAGAAAATTTTTGATATCAATAATTATTTATAGAAAACTTTTGATATCAAAAACTTTTTTATAGAAAATTTTTTATATCATAAAATTTTTTATAGAGAATTTTTAATATGAAAAAATTTTGTTTAGAAAACTTTCACACCAAAATTTTTTCACACCAAAATTTTTTCATATTAAAATTTTTTTTATAGAAAAATTTTCGTACCAGAATTTTTTCTATCGAAATATTTTCGTATCAAATTTTTTTTTTTATAGAAAAATTGTTACATCAAAATTTTTTCTATAGAATAATTTTCATATCAAAATTTTTTTTATAGAAAAATTTTCGCATCAAAATTTTTTCTATAGAAAAATTTTCATATCAAAATTTTTTTACAGAAAAATTTTCATATCAAAATTTTTTCTGTAGAAAAATTTTCATATCAAAAATTTTTCAATAGCAAAATTATTTTATATATTTTTTCTATAGAAAAATTTTTATATATATTTTTTTTCTATAGAAATATTTTCATATCAAAAGTTTTTTATAGAAAAATTTTCATATCAAAATTTGTTCTATACAAAAATTTTCATATCAAAATTTTTTTATAGAAAAATTTTCATATAAAAAGTTTTTCTATAGATACATTTTTATATCCAAAATTTTTCTACAGAAAAATTTCTATTTCTTTTAATTTTTTCTATATCAAAATTTTTTCTTAGAAATATTTCCATATAAAATTTTTTTTATAGAAAAATTTTCATATTAAATATTTTCTATAGAAAAATTTTTACATCAATTTTGTTTTGTCTATAGAAATATTTTCATATCAAAATTTTTTTATAGAAAAATTTTCATATCAACATTTTTCTATAGAAAAATGTTTATATCAAAATGAAAATTAATTTGATTTAAATAATTTTTATATAAAAATTTTTGATATGAAAAAACTTTTATAGAAAACTTATTGATATAAAAAAAATTTTAATAGAAAAATTTTTGATGCCAAAAAATTTTTTGATATGAAAAGTCTTTTCTATAATTTGAAAAATTTTCCATAAAAACATTTTTCTTATTAAAAAGTCTCTTTAAAAACATTTTTGATATTAAAAATTTTCTATAAAAATTTTGAATAGAAACATTTTTGATTCGAAAATTTTTCTAAAGAGAAAAATTTATAGAATAATTTTTAATATAAAATAATTTTTTTAGGAAATTTTTTGATCTAAAAAAATTTTAGTAGAAAAATTTTTGATATGAAAAAATTTTACAACAAAAAATTATGAAGCGAAACATTTTTTTATAGAAAAATATTTGATTTAAAAAATTTTTAAAGAAAAAAAATTTTAAATAAGAAAAAAATTTTGATAAGACAAAAATTTGTTGGAAAGGTTTTTGATGTAAAAAAATTTCATATCAAAAAGTTTTTACAGAAAAGTTTTTGATATGAAAAATTTCTTATAGAAAAATTTTTGATATGAAAAGATTATCTATAGAAAAATTTTTGATATGAAAAATTTTCTATAAAAAAGTTTTTGATCTGAAAAATTTTCTATGGAAAATTTTCTATAGAAACATTTTTGATATATGAAAAATTTTTGTAGAAAATGTTTGAGATGAAAAAATATTTATAGAAATATTTTTGATATGAAAAAATATATATAGAAATATTTTTTATATGAAAAATTTTCTATATAAAAATTTTTTATATGAAAAACATTCTTAAGAAAAATTTTTGATATGAAAAATTTTCTATAAATAACATTTTTGTTATGAAAAATTTTATATAGAAACATTTTTTATACAAAAATTGTTTCTATAGGAAACTTATTGATATGAAAAATTTTCTATACAAAAATTTTTGACGTAAAAAATTTTTGATATGATAAATTTTCTATACAAAAATTTTTGACGTAAAAAATTTTTGACGTAAAAAATTTTTGATATGAAAAATTTTCTATAGAAAAATTATTGATATGAAAAATTTTCTATAGAAAAATTATTGATATGAAAAATTTTCTGTAAAAAATTTTTGATATAAAAAAATTTTTATAGAAAAATTTTTGATATGAACAATTTTCTATAGAATAAATCTATATATGAACAAATTTTCTATAAAAAAAAATATTAATATGAAAAAATTTTCTATAGAAAAATTTTTTATATGAAAAATATTCTATAGACAAATATTTGTTATGAAAAATTGCAGGGAGGCATTTGGAACTCATTGGTGTCAAAAAACGTATATGTTAAAAAATTCGAATTATGATTCATTTATAATCAAAATACCACATGGCGTATGAGTATTATCTTTAATAAATAATTCAGTTGTTATAACACTCATACGCAACCAGGGAAACAAAAACTGTGCGAGAATAAATATCAACAAAAAACTGTTTTAGTTTAAAGTAATTAAAGTTAACAAATGCAAATAAAAATAACAATTAAAAAGTTTTCCATGTTTCTACCATAATTGCATGTTATTATACAATACCAAAAAAATGAGTTTTATTAAATAGTTACTGAGAAGTTATAAAAACCTAATAGGTATTCTAGCTTATCGACCCTGCGATTATTTATTTATTATAGGTCAATTTGTTAATAAACGCTTTGTTGAAATAAAATTTTTTAATAATTTTCATTATCAATATAGCAATTTACAAAACAACAAAATTAATAACTACTTCTTAAATTTCAGTTAAACTTTATCCACTTTGATATATAACAATTTTTTTTTAAGACAAAGAAAATAAATTTTCTTTGCTTCAGAAACCATCTTAATCTCTTTAAACACCCCCCATTTCCTTAATATTTATAAATATTTAAATCTTTCCTTAAAATTGCTATAATTTTTCTAATCTTTTATTCTTTGTTATTACTCTGTTGCTGTTTTATGACACCGATAAATTCTCCTGTGTATGTATATGTTTATATGTGAGGCAACATAATGGGAATAATGAAGGTTATGCCAAAGGATATTTTGAAAATGCGGAGTTTTCTTAAAACACACTTACATCTACATCATCGTCCCTCAATGATTAATTGTATTGCAACCTCAAAAAATTACCAGAAAACATTCATTATTTATATTCTAGGGAGTATTGAAAGGGGAAAATGTATTTATTTTTATGTTTAATGATAAGAGTATCATATAAATAAAGCAAAACAAATAAAAGAAAATGCCAGTGAAATGTTAAATCCAGAAATGGAAATATTCTATATCATATGTTAAATTGTATTCTATCTCTCAAATGTTTCTATAGAAAAATTTGAGGTCTTAAAACTTTTCTAAAGAGGAATTTTTGGTACCGTAAATTTTTCTACACAGAAAAATTTTAAATACCAAAATTTTTCTATATAGAAAAATTTCCAATACCAAAATTTTTCTATATAGAAAAATTTGCAATACAAAAATTTATCTATATAGAAAACTTTGCAATACAAAAATTTATCTATATAGAAAAATTTGAGGTTGCAAAATTTTTCTATATAGAAAAATTTGCGGTTGCAAAATTTTTCTATATAGAAGAATTTGCGGTTGCAAAATTTTTCTATATAGAAAAATTTGCGGTTGCAAAATTTTTCTATATAGAAAAATTTGCTATTTCAAAATTTTTCTATATAGAAAAATTTGCTATTGCAAAATTTTTCTATATAGAAAAATTTGCGGTTGCAAAATTTTTCTATATAGAAAAATTTGCGGTTGCAAAATTTTTCTATATAGAAAAATTTCTATATATATTAAGACTTTTTCTATAAGACTTGCGGACAAATTTTTTTATATAGAAACATTTTGCAACCGCAAATTTTCCTATATAGAAAAATTTTGCAATCGCAAATTTTTCTATATCGAAAAATATTGCAACCGCAAATTTTTCTATATAGAAAAATTTTGCAATATCAAATTTTTCTATATAGAAAAATTTTGCAATAGCAAATTTTTTTATTTAGAAAAATTTTGCAACCGCAAATTTTTCTATATAGAAAAATTTTGCAACCGCAAATTTTTCTATATAGAAAAATTTTGTAACCGCAAATTTTTCTATATAGAAAAATTTGGGGTTGCAAAATTTTTTTCCATAGAAATATTAGATATGAAAATATTTTTCGAAGAAAAATTTAAGACATCAAACTTTTCCATTAAAAAAATTTTATATATGCGGTTGCAAAATTTTTCTATATAGAAAAATTTGCGGTTGCAAAATTTTTCTATATAGAAAAATTTGCTATTTCAAAATTTTTCTATATAGAAAAATTTGCTATTGCAAAATTTTTCTATATAGAAAAATTTGCGGTTGCAAAATTTTTCTATATAGAAAAATTTGCGGTTGCAAAATTTTTCTATATAGAAAAATTTGCGGTTGCAAAATTTTTCTATATAGAAAAATTTGCGGTTGCAAAATTTTTCTATATAGAAAAATTTGCGGTTGCAAAATTTTTCTATATAGAAAAATTTGCGGTTGCAAAATTTTTCTACATAGAAAAATTTTGCAACCGCAAATTTTTCTATATAGAAAAATTTGCTATTGCAAAATTTTTCTATATAGAAAAATTTGCTATTGCAAAATTTTTCTATATAGAAAAATTTGCTATTGCAAAATTTTTCTATATAGAAAAATTTGCTATTGCAAAATTTTTCTATATAGAAAAATTTGCTATTGCAAAATTTTTCTATATAGAAAAATTTGCTATTGCAAAATTTTTCTATCTAGAAAAATTTGCTATTGCAAAATTTTTCTATATAGAAAAATTTGCTATTGCAAAATTTTTCTATATAGAAAAATTTGCTATTGCAAAATTTTTCTATATAGAAAAATTTGCTATTGAAAAATTTTTCTATATAGAAAAATTTTGTAACCGCAAATTTTTCTATATAGAAAAATTTGCGGTTGCAAAATTTTTTTCCATAGAAATATTAGATATGAAAATATTTTTCGAAGAAAAATTTAAGACATCAAACTTTTCCATTAAAAAAATTTTATATATGAAAAATTTCTGCACAAAAATTTAAAATTATTTAAATTTGTTAAGCAATTTTTTGTGTAGATAAATTTAGGATTTTAAATTTGTTTGTAAAGAATCTCTTTTCTTTAGTGAAAAACACACAGAAATTAGAACTACACATTCAAAATAAGACTAAAGAGTTTTGCTATTCAACAAAAATTTTTGATTCATTTTAGTTTTTTTTTTTTTATATGAAGAAATCACTCTAAGGAATTGTTTGCTAAATCTTTACTTTATTTGAAAAGAGATATGTATATGTAAACAGTTAAGTTTATATCTTGGTATAAACTGATATACTTAAATATAAACATTTTTGTATGTACTTTAGACCGGTTCGATAATCATAAAGACAAAAATCAAGTTTTTAGTCTGACACTGTAAATAAATCTTAAGGCATTTTTCACTTTTTTACCACCTATTTATCCCTTGATAAACAGGTGGTATCAAAGAAGTAAAATCTTTCCATGATATTCCAAAAGTTTATATTAGGGTCAATTTGTTTTAAATTTAAAATACCATAAAAGCCTTTTTCTTTAAGTACTTTAGAAAGATAGTTTAGATATGATACCATAGATTACTTAGTTTTTAAAGTTTGTCCCAAAAATCGATTTTTTAGTCGGTCTAATGCACATACATGTGAATTTATGTTTGTATATATTAGACGTTAAAGCATATAAGAGTTTATTTGCCCAAAAAGCGTCGGAGATATGTCGAAACATTAAAGCATTTTATTTTTTTTTCTTATATCTCTTACCAATTCAAGTTATTTTATATGTTAAAGATTTGCAGTCGATTAAATTTATATTTTTGTTAAAATATTTTTATTGGGTTATTCAAAAAGTATTAACGTTTTCCGTTTAATAGCAAATTAAGGGATATTTTCCTATAATATACAAACATTAAATGAAATTATATATTTGTCATTGAAATCATGCTTCTATTGTTCACATCCGGAGCAACTTATAATATGAAGGCGCCAGATAAGATCTCGATTTTTTTATCCAATATCTCAAAATAATTCTAAACAAATCTAAAAAAATTTCGTTAAAAAATTAAAAAAATTATATAAAATTTTTAAAGAAAAATTTTCGATACAAACAAAACGTTTTCAATACAAAATGTTTATAAATAAATTTTGAAATAAAATTTTTATAAAGAATTTTCGATACAAAATTTTTGTAAAAATATATTTTCTGAAAAATCTTTAAAGCAAAATTTTATTTCAAAAATTTTTATAGAAAAATTTTCGTTACAAAATTTTTATAGAAAAAGTCTTAATATAAAACTTTTGTAATAAAATTTCGATTTTTACATAACAAATTTATTCGTTAGAAAATTTTTGTTATAAAATTTTTTTAGACAAATTTTCGATATGTATAACATTTTTGTAGAAAATCTGTATTTTTTGTTACCAAATTTCGATTTTTATAAAAAAAATTTTCGATGCAAAATTTTTATAAAAAATTTGATGGACAAAATTTTTGTAGAAAAAAAATTTGCGATACAAATTTGTGATACCCAATTTATAAAAAAAATTTTAGTTATAAAAATTTTTTTATAAAATTTTTGTTGTAAAATTCTTATAAAAAATTACAAAAAAAATTTTTGTAAAAAATTTTTAATCAGCGATAAAAAATTTTATAAAAAAATTTTCAATACAAAATTTTTTATGCAAAATTTGTAAAAAAAAATGATTTCGTTTTAAAAATTTGTAAACAAAAATTTTCTATATAAAATTTTTTTAGATGACTTTTATTACGAAATTTTGTAGCCAATTTATAAACAAAAAATCTAGTTCAAAAAATTTTTTCTAAAATTTTTTTTATAAAATTCATATAAAAAAATTAACAAAATTTTCGATAAAATTTAAAAAAAAATTGTATAAAATTTTTACAAATGAATTAGCGATAAAAACTTTTATCAAAAAATTTTCAATACAAAATTTTTTATGCAAAATTTGTAAAAAAAAAAATTTAGCTATAAAATGTTTTCGTTATAAAAATTTGTAAAGAAAAATTTTCTATATAAAATTTTTTAGAAATAACTTTTATTACGAAATTTTGTTACAAAATTTTTATAAAAAAATTTTCTGATAAAATTTTTAAAAGAGAAATTTTTGTTATAAGATTTTTATAGAAAAAATCTTGTTACAAATTTTTTCTAAGGAAATTTTTCTAAAAAAAATTTGCAATACAAAAAATTTTTATAAATAAAAATTAAAAAAAAATGTTAGCTATAAAAGGTTTTCGTTATAAAAATTTGTAAAGAAAAATTTTCTTTATAAAATTTTTTAGAAATAACTTTTTCACGAAATTTTGTTACAAGATTTTTATAAAAAAATTTTCTGATCAAATTTTTAAAAGAGAAATTTTTGTTATAAAATTTTTATAGAAAAAATCTTATTACAAATTTTTTCTGAGGAAATTTTTCTAAAAAAAATTTGCGATACAAAAAATTTTTATAAATAAAAATAAAAAAAAAATGTTAGCTATAAAAGGTTTTCGTTATAAAAATTTGTAAAGAAAAATTTTCTTTATAAAATTTTTTAGAAAAAACTTTTATTACGAAATTTTGTAACAAAATTTTTATAAAAAAATTGTCTGAAAAAATTTTTAAAAGAGAAATTTTTGTTATAAAATTTTTATAGAAAAAATTTTGATGCAAATTTTTTCTAAGGAAATTTTTCTAAAAAGAATTTGCGATACAAAAAATTTGTATAAATAAAAATTTAAAAACAAATGTTAGCTATAAAAGGTTTTCGTTATAAAAATTTGTAAAGAAAAAATTTCTATATACAGTTTTTTAGAAATAACTTTTTTTTTTAAAAAAAATTTTCTGATAAAATTTTTCAAAGAGAAATTTTTGTTATAAAATTTTTATAGAAAAAATCTTGTTACAAATTTTTTCTAAGGAAATTTTTCTAAAAAAAATTTGCGATACAAAAAATTTTTATAAATAAAAATTCAAAAAAAAATGTTAGCTATAAAAGGTTTTCGTTATAAAAATTTGTAAAGAAAAATTTTCTTTATAAAATTTTTTAGAAAAAACTTTTATTACGAAATTTTGTAACAAAATTTTTATAAAAAAATTTTCGTTATAAAAATTTGTAAAGAAAAAATTTCTATATACAATTTTTTAGAAATAACTTTTTTTATAAAAAAATTTTCTGATAAAATTTTTAAAAGAGAAATTTTTGTTATAAAATTTTTATAGAAAAAATCTTATTACAAATTTTTTCTGAGGAAATTTTTCTAAAAAAAATTTGCGATACAAAAAATTTTTATAAATAATAATTAAAAAAAATGTTAGCTATAAAAGGTTTTCGTTATAAAAATTTGTAAAGAAAAATTTTCTTTATAAAATTTTTTAGAAAAAACCTTTATTACGAAATTTTGTAACAAAATTTTAATTAAAAAACTTTTTGACAACATTTTTAAAAGAGCAATTTTTGTTATAAAATTTTTATAGAAAAAATCTTGATACAAATTTTTTCTAAGGAAATTTTTCAAAAAAAAATTTGCTATACAAAAAATTTTTATAAATGAAAATTAAAAAAAAAAAATGTTAGCTCTAAAATGTTTTCGTTATAAAAATTTGTAAAGAAAATTTTCTATATAAAATTTTTTAAAAATAACTTTTATTACGAAATTTTGTAACAAAATTTTTATAAAAAAATTGTCTGAAAAAATTTTTAAAAGAGAAATTTTTGTTATAAAATTTTTATAGAAAAAATTTTGATACAATTTTTTTCTAAGGAAATTTTTCTAAAAAAAAATTTGCGATGCAAAAAATTGTTATAAATAAAAATTTTAATGGAAAAATTCAAAATTTTTATGATAAAAAATTTTAATAGAAAAATTTTCGTTACAAATTTTGATAGAGATTTTTATGTTATAAAATTTTTATAGAAATTTTTTTTTAGAAAAAATTTTGAAAGAAAATATTTTCTAAAAAAATTTGCGATTACAAAATTTTTATAAAAAAAAAAATTGCGACACAAAAATTTTTTATAGAAAAATATAAATTTTTTTTGATTCAAAATGTTAATAGAAACATTTTCTTTAAAAATTTCGATAGAAAATTTTTTGTTATTTTGTTAAAAAATTCTTCGTTTTTATGAATAGAAAAAACTTTAACTCCAATCCCGTCCGAGTAAGGCTCCGTGTGTCCACCAGCCCCATTAAATAAGGCCACAGAAAATCGTGCTGAATTGTTGTGATTATGTTTAGTGGCCAAAGTCGTTTACTTGTTTGTCATGTCTATTTATTATACACATAATTTTTGTATAATTGTAATTAAATTAATAAATTTTGAGAAAATCGGTTTACATTTTACCCTTACTCTCATATATGACCAAATATTGGAATTGCCTTAAATACAAAATGTAGCATCTGCATTTTTTTTACTTTGAAGTTAAACATATAAAAATATTGCCTTTAATTTTAAAAATTTTCAACAAAATTCAGAAATGTGATACATATGATGTACCAGCCTTTTAAAAAATATATATTTTAAAGCCAACCAATTTAGTAAGAAAAACAATTTCTTTCGTTTTTATAATCAAAAAATCACAACGAATAATAAAATCATAGTGGTGATAAAATGTAACGCAAAAAGTTAAATTGTGTTAAGTAGTGTTACCAATATTTTCCTAACTAGTCCATGATTTAAGTATCTTTTATAAATAAGTACATATTAATACCTATAATATAAACTACTTCGATTTTAGTTTAAAAATGATGGATAGCTTTCTGGCATATTGTATCTTTAGCTGTCATGGTCTAATAGTCTCTCTATTAGAATTCATTCACAAGAAGACATGCGCCCTTTTGCATTATTTGTTCGACTGTATATGTGTGGCCAGGACTTAAGTGCAATAGTGTAGCTACTTATAAAAATATTTATACTCCTCCTGCATATCTATTGTAAAGAGCAAATATTTGTATAGATGTTTGTGTGTTTGCCTTAAGTGTAGTGGTAATAATAATGAATTGAAGGCAATTGTTGTACTTAGCACAAAAGACTGAAAAATGTTTGGATATATCTATGTTTTTTTTTAACAGGCTTTTTATGTTGTAACATATGGATAGTTCTCGTTTTTTTTTATCTGAAAAAATCCAGTATTTTTATACAGAAGTTCAAACTTCTATAAATAAAAAATTGATTGACTGAAATTAAAAAAAAAAATAAGAAAGAAAAAAATTGTCACCCTATTGACCATAATAGCAGAAATAAATAAAAT
>OW121742.1:34191217-34211217 GCA_933228675.1 Stomorhina lunata | reverse complement strand
GTGTTCGTACTTTTGTCAAAATTTTGATAAATTAAAATGTAATTAAACGGAATATTTAAATCGTAAAGAGGAACTAAAGTAGCTTTACTTTAAGTCATCAAAATAATAAATTCGTATTAAAGATTTAGAGTTATTACAATTTTTTCTAGAAAATTCGAATTTTTAACGACATGCCTAAGGATATGCAGCACAAAAATCTTCTTTAGAATAAGAAATCTCAAAAAGGACTTGATTTACAATTTTAGGGCTTGTAAGTATTAAATAGTTGAGTTTTTTCAAAATATAATCGATGTTATTTAGTTTTTTTTTTATATTAGAAAATTATCCTTTTTTTTTTCAAAAATCATTTTTGATTTGTTGAAAATTTTCTTTAACAAATATTACAAACTATATAGCGGACAAAACTCAAAAAATCGATCTTCCATATCTTAAACAGTTTCGCCGCAAGTGCGAATTAAATAAAATCAAAAAAATACGGGAATATGTACATTTTTGTCATAATTTGAGTAGAAGTTTTGTAAATTTTACTTGTATTCAATTTTCTTTAAACTGACATCATCTACATGTTTATTTATGTAGAACATTTCTGGAAGAAGTTAAGGTGGAATTTCTTATTTTTCTTAAATAAGGTGCACCCTAGTATGGACCCATGTATGAAAGTATAAGTTTATCATAAAAAATATACAAATTTTAATTCTACTGCGATTAAAAACAACTAAGAATTTACAAAACAACAAACACTCTTTTAACGGCCTTATAGCAACAAAATATATGGTACGCGTGAACAAAAAAAATATAATCTCGAACATTGTTGCCACGACACTTTTATTTTTGTAAACATTGGGAATATTTTTGTAAATATTGGGAATATTTTTCAAAACCAAAATAATTTCCAATATTAAACCATTTTAGATTTTTATAATTTTTAGATATTTTCGAACCAAAAATTTTTTTATAGAAAAATTTTTAATAAAAATATTTTTCTTTGGAAAACTGTTTGATAAAAATTACCATTTATAGAAAATTTTTCGATCTAAATATTTTTCTATAAAAATTTTCAATGGAAATATTTTTATATCAAATAATTTTCAAATTTTCTATAGAAAAATTTTTGATAAAAAAAAATTTCTATAGATGTTCCATAGAAAATTTTTTGATAAAAAAATTAAATATAGAAAATTTTTTGATAAAAATTGGGATCTTAGTGCAATACACTACAGTAAAACATAAAAACAAATATCTATAGAACAATATTTGATAAAAAAAAATTTTCATAGAAAAATTTTTGATAAACAAATTTTCATAAAAAAATTTTTGATAAAATAATTTTTGATAAAATAATTTTCTATAGAAAAATTTTTGATAAGAAAATTTTCTATAGGAACATTTTTGATAAAAAATTTTCTATAGGAACATTTTTGACAAAAAAATTTTCTATAGAAAAATTTTTGATAACAAAATTTTCTATAGAAAAATTTTTGATAAAAAAATTTTCAATAGAAAAACTTTTGATAAAAAAATATTCTATAGAAAAATTTTTGATAAAAAAATTGTCTATAGAAAATTTTTGATAAAAATATTTTCTATAGAAAAATTTTTGATAAAAATATTTTCCATGGAAAAAATTTTGATAAAAAAATTTTCTATAGAAAAATTTGTGATAAAAAAATTTTCTATAGAAAAATTTTTGATAAAAAAAAATTTCTATAGATTTTCCATAGAAAATTTTTTGATAAAAAAAATTACCTATAGAAAATTTTTTGATACAAATTGGAATCTGAGTGCAATACACTACAGTAAAACTTAAACAAATATCTATAGAACAATTTTTGATAAAAAAAAATTTCATAGAAAATTTTTTGATAAAAAAATTTTCTATAGAAAAATTTTTGATAAAAAAATTTTCATAGAAAAATTTTTGAT
The DNA here is from genome assembly GCA_933228675.1 of Stomorhina lunata. Taxonomy (NCBI): domain Eukaryota; kingdom Metazoa; phylum Arthropoda; class Insecta; order Diptera; family Rhiniidae; genus Stomorhina; species Stomorhina lunata. Next base: position 34,209,294 of record OW121742.1, on the reverse strand, counting down.
AAAATAATTTTCTATAAAAAAATGTTTGATAAAAAAATTTTCTATAGAAAAATTTTTGATAAAAAAATTTTCTATAGAAAAATTTTTGATAAAAAAATTGTCTATAGAAAAAATTTTGATAAAAAAATTGTCTATAGAAAATTTTTGATAAAAATATTTTCTATAGAAAATTTTTTGATAAAAATATTTTCCATAGAAAAAATTTTGATAAAAAATTTTCTATAGAAAAATTTGTGATAAAAAAATTTCTATAGAAAAAATTTTTGATAAAAATATTTTCATAAAAAAATTTTTGATAAAAAAATTTTCTATAGAAAAATTTTTTATAAAAAAATTTTCAATAGCAAAATTGTTGATAAAAATTTTCTATAGAAAAATTTTTGATTAAAAAATTTTCTATAGAAAAATTTTTGATAAAAAAAATTTCTTGGAAAAATTTTTGATAAAAAAATTTTCTCTAGAAAAGTTTTTGATAAAAAAATTTTCTATAGAAAAATTTTTGATAAAAAAATTTTCTATAGAAAAATTTTTGATAAAAAAATTTTCTATAGAAAAATTTTTGATACAAAAATTTTCTATAGAAAAATTTTTGAAAAAAAAATTTTTATAGAAAAATTATTGATAAAAAAATTTTCTATAGAAAAATTTTTGATCAAAAAAAATTTCTATAGAAAAATTTTTCATAAAAAAAATTTATATAGAAAAATTTTTGATAAAAAAATTGTCTATAGAAAAATTTTTGATAAAAAAATTTTTGATAAAAAAATTTTCTATAGAAAAATTTTTGATCAAGAAATTTTCTATAGAAAAATTTTTGTTAAAAAAATTTTCTATAGAAAAATTTTTAATAAAAAAATTTTCAGTAGAAAAATTTTTGATAAAAAAATTTTCAATAAAACAAACGATTGATAAAAAAATTTTCGATAAAAAAAATTTCTATAGAAAATTTGTTGATAAATATATAAAAAAAAAGGGTAGGAAACTTTTTAAAACTTTACAACACACATTGAGAAAAAAATGCCTATTTTAGTTAAAAATATAAAAACAACGGCAACTCTGTCGACTATTTTTTGCTGTTCTGTTTTCTTTGTGCCGTCCCGTGATCATAAGCTTTCAGATCTTAGAAGTCTCATTTAGTTCAAGGTTTAAATGTAATTAATAAGATTTAAAATTAAACTATAATTGAACAGAGCGGCTAAGTTATTCGATTTAGAAGCACGTACAACGAGTACTGGGTCTCAAAACGACACATCTATGTAGCCATAAATAAAAATTTCAATAAAAAACCTTACAGTTGCCTTCGCTTGGCGATTCTTTTCACCACAATTTACTGAGTTGGCTTGGAACCATACAACGACACACATTCTACGAGATCCACTAACACAAACAAAACAACAACAAAAAAATACTCTGGCAACAGACAATTGTCAATATTTTTCCAACAGTTATGACAGTGGCCAACATACTTTTTTCCTTTTCTATTGCTGCAGCTGCAATTGTATAGGAATTTTCTTAGATTTACAATTTCTTTAGTTACATATTTGTGAACGTGTGTGCAAGTGTATCGTACATTGTAATGGCACTCGTCTGTATTTGTGTATATGTATGTGTGTGTAAATGAGCTTTTGTTGCAGCTGTGCCTTTAAATATTTAGAGAATCATCTTTAAACATAATTTCTGGCTGCAGCTCAGGCATAATTTTAGTTGAAATTTTAGTTTGAAGTCAGTTAGTAAAATCTGGTGTTGTGTAGTTCTGTGAGTTGAAATTATATGAAAGACAAACAGAAAAGAAACAAAAAAAAGAAACTAAAAAAAATATATATATCTATTTTAACTAGAACTGTCGTACATCAGGCGTACATTATTATTGACATTTTCCAGTGTGTCAGAACATGTGTGAGTGTATGTATTAACATGACTGTGGTTGTTCTATACATATGTGAGAGTGTGTATTGAACAAATACCCTCAAACAAAAAAAAAAACTTTAACTTAAATACACTTTTAAAAGTACTTACATATCAAACAAACAGAAACATTCCTTGATTCATACATTCCTTTAGTCATTCATTCATTTATTTGGTCTTATATCCCTTCAACCAACCAACCAAACCAAACAATCATCCATCCATTCATCCATTCCTTTAGCCATTCGACAATTCAGAAATTCTTGGTTTGAATTTCATAATGAACATTTACTGTATTCTATAGGCCGGGAATGTACTCGTTTAGTTATGCTCATAACTCTTACTCTACTTAAAAATTATATTTGTTCATTCATAAAACTCTTGTGTTTGTGTAAGTGCAGTAACGAGTGTCTGAAAACTTTATTTGTATTTGTTTTGCCAACTGTTTCTGTATGTGAGTCTGTGTGTTTCAGTAATTTTGGCCAATTGTGAGTGGTTTAAATGTAGAAACTTTGTTTTTCCAGCTTTAAAGAACACACTAACCAAAATTTTGGAATTTATATACCCTACACCACTATAGGCGGAGAGGGTATATTGGATTTGTATTGAGGTCTGAAATACCTTAAAGATATTTCAGTTTCTTAAGACTAGGAATCATTTTGTGAAATTTGTTGTGACTAATGAAAGCTGCTACAAAAAACAAGTAAGAAAGTGCTATAGTCGGTCAAGCCCGACCATACGATACCCTTCACCACAAAGGTGAAAGGTGTTTTTTTCGTGTATAAAGACAACTATTTGCTAAATTTGGCCATCATACAAACATTTTTTCAAAACTTCTGTATTCTGTTTCCGTCATTTGAATTATATGAGAGCTAGGGTGAAATATAAGCCGATTTTCTCGAAATTTAGCAAGTGGATTACAGTTTTTATAAGAATTACGTATGCAAAAAATTAACTCAAAATTCGCATTACCTTTAGATTTATGAGCGTTTTAGTGATTTTTGTCTCATTTAGTGAGTTTTTAAAGAAGAATATGTATGGGAGCTATGGTCAAATGTGGGCCAATTTGAACGAAATTTGGTACGGTAATTTTAGATTACATAAGCAATATTTGTTTAAAATTTCATGAAAAAATATTGATAGTTGTGGTCAATATACCAATTCCGGGAAGTGGGACCTATAGGAGGTACCATAAATAATGGACCGATTTTGACAAATTTCAATAGCCATGGTCCCACTATCAAAAAAATGACCTGTACCAAATTTAATTAAATTATCTTTAGAATTTCGGCCTGTAGTTTGATTACAAGGCTTACATGGGGGTCCAGCCAGCCAGACGGACGGACATTTCTAAATCGACTCAGAAGTGATTCTTAGCCTATTGTTATACTAAAAGGTGGGTCTAAGACCAATATTTCTATGCGTTACATACATCAGTACAAACTTATAATAATCTTTCCACCTATGGTGGTGCTAAATTTCGAGATAGTCGGTTCACATTTGACCCCAGCTCTCATATAAGTCCAAATGAAGGAAACAACTTAAATACGAGAGTTGATAGAATGTTTGTATGAAGGCAAAATTTAGCAAATATTTGTCTTTATACAAGAAAAAGGTCATCTTTGATCTTAGTGGTAAAGGATATCGTATGGTCGGGCTTGACCGAATATAGCACTTTCTAACTTGTTTATTTTATAGCTTGATCTCTCGATTTAGAGAAAACGGGGAATTGGGATAATGAAACAAAAAATTGTCTAGTGAACCATTGGGTGCACCTTATTTTGAAAAGAAATGTTGTAAATAACAAAACAATATTTTTTTAAAAATTGTATAAAGATTGCATGAAAGACAAGCTAGTCCTCCCTCAAACTGTAAAAATTATTTGTATGGGGAATGTCAATACCATCAAATATAATGAGGGATATATTGAGATTGTCATTCTGTTTGTAACTTCCTTAATACTGGCTCAAAAACCAAAATTGATGTTTATCCTAATTCCGCTGGTCTATGTGTCTGGCTGTTGTCGTCACGATAGGGCCTGAACGATAGAAGCAACATCACTGAAATTTAAATGATAATAAATCTAATCTATGTAATATTTAAAGCAAGCAATAATTGTATATATATATTAGGGGGATAGCAAATTTTTTTTTCTTTGATTTCAAATGTTTTTCAACGGAATATTATGACACTAAGTCTAAAAGTTTAGTTCTGAAAATTTGAGCTAAATCGGACAACATTCGCAGATCGGGTCCATAGTTTAAGAGAAGTTACAGCAAAAACAAAACAAGTTTTACAAGAAAAAATATTTAAATATTAAAGAAAACAGACACAGCTCTATTTCAAATAGTCAAAAACGAAAATCCGTGAAGTAGTTTTGGAGTTATTCCATTTTTCCCCAGAAAATTCATGTCCTTGAAAACGCGCCTAAGAATATGCACCAAAAATTTTATGTTTTAAATAAAGAAATTTAAAAATTAGACATAATTAATCATTAAATGACTAGCATTAAATAGTTCAGTTTTGCTTAAATATTATCGAATTTTCTTAGTTTTTTCCATGTTAGAAAATGATACATTTTTCTCAGGTCGGTTTCAAAAATCATTTTTTTGATTTTTCAAAAATTTTGTTCAACAAATTTTACAAATTTAGAATTTACTTACCAGGGTGTTAAAATAAACAAATGGGAGAATAAGACTCAATGAAATTGAGGTCAAAATATTGAACGGTTTCGCCGTACCTGCGACTTAAAATTTAAAAATTTCGCGAAAATGAAAATGTTTGGGCCAAATCCTAGTAGAAGCTCGGTAAATATTATTGATATTAAATTTTTACAAAAAAAATAATTAATATTCTTGCTTAGTTTATAATAAAACCTATTTTAAAAGGTTTTTTAATATTGGACGAGATTAACCCTTTTTTCACCGGGGTCAAATGTCAAAATTTGGATTTCATTTCATAGCGAGATTACGAAATATCAAGTAATAATTATCGAATTTTAATAAAAAAAAATGAAACTTTGTATTTGGATTATTGGGATGTGAAATGCATCAAATTACAACGACTTTCAGTTTTTTGTGGGATACTCTATATATATACATATATAAATATATATATATATATATATATCTATATATATATATCTATATATATATCTATATATATATATATATATATATATATATATATATATATATATATATATATATATATATATATATATATATATATATATATATATATATATATATATATATATATATATATATACATATATCTATATATCTATATATATATATATATATCTATATATATATATATATATATATGTGTATATATATATCTATATATATAGAGTATCCCAGAAAAACTGAAAGTCGTTGTACCAAATTTGTTGCATTTGACATCCCAATAATCCAAATACAAAGTTTCATTTATTCAAATCAGATATCGGGAAAGCATGCCGACTTGACGCCATAGTTTGGACATCCTAGTTATATGGGAAAACTGAAGGGTTTCTTTAGATTTCTTCATAGTGTTTCTACTAAGGATATGTTTTTAAATACATTTTTAACATCATAACGAGATATAAGTCATTAATATCGGTTGAAATGTTTCCTAATTATTAAAGTTTCCCAAAATATTTGACGTCCTTGAAGACGCTCCTGAACATATGCAATAAAAAAAGTTATTACTTTTAATAAATTTTATCATCATATTATATAAGCCATCATATGAGTCCCAGTGACAGAAACAGCTTAAATATATAAGTCTTTAGAAAATGTTTGTGTGGTGGCATAATTTATTAAATATTTGCCCTTATACACGAAAAAAAAAACACCTCAGTGGTGAAGGGTAGCGTATGGTCGGGCTGGACCGACTATAGCACTTTCTTACTTATGTTTTTGTTGTTTTTTTTATTGGCATTTGAATTCGAGTTTATACAAAATTAAATTTTGTGGGCAATGCTTTTTTGAGATTTTTTTTTAGAAAACTTGTAAATGGTTATTTAATGGTTACAAGTACATAAATAAATAAATAAATAAATATTTCAAAGCTAATAAAAAATTTCAAATTAATGGTAGATAACACTGATCAATAATAAAATTTAAATTTTAGTTATCTAAGAACAAAACCATCCAAATTTGTTTAATTAATTTTTAAAAATTTTTTTTCTATAATTTGGCACTTTTTTAAAAAGTTTATTTGCCATATATTGAAACGACTTATCCCATTTAATTAAAATATATACATTTTTGGATTGGAAACCAGATAGTTCTTAAGTCATGCATACAGAAGTTTTCAGTGCGATCGACGCTTTTCGAGTTATTTATATTGCAAAATAAGAAAAACGGATATTCTTGGGTACAGTTTTGTTGTTGACTGTTTCCTTGAATTTTAAACGGTTTGCTACCTACGGGCCCGAACAGGGGAAAAAGGTAAAAAAAAATATATTTTTTTGTTTATGCCATTTTAATCTTCAAGTTTAACGCTGTTTGCAATTTTTGTCCCTTATGAGAAAAGCTACAGCTTTGCTTCAATTAGTGAATCAAAATTCTGAAATAGCAAAGAGGGGACACCTAAAAAATTAACTTACAAAATTACACACAGTTTTATTATTTTGAAATTTCCAGACGAAGAAAATTTATTCTAAACTTAAGCTAGGATACACTTTCTCAATAGCCATATTAAATTTCGTGACATATTTTTTCGAGTTTTTCGTTTAAAATTTCTTGAATTATGTCTCTAATTTTTTTTCAACCCACTGTGCCACGTGCATAGCCTATAAAAAAACTACTTGTATAAAAAAGAAATTATAAAAAAAGACGTTCAGATTCTGTATTTTTGTTTTAGGTTTTGCTTATCAAATATTTTGCTCGGAAACATTTATAACTTTTTTTAATGAGAAGAAAACCACAACCGCAAAAAAACATTTCTAACAGATTAATGCAAAATCGCAAATAAAAATTTGATACAAAAAAAATAGAATTTAAATAGTTTAAATACAAAAGTAATATGAAAAGATTTCAATTTCATGCCTCCAGTTGAACCAAAGAATCTATAATATAAGATATTGGAATCCATAAATTTTCTTCTGTCAAATGTAAAAAGAAAGTGGAAAAATAACAATAAAAACCACATAAATGCACTAAAGAATATATATTTCATGAACACGTATGTGTGCCTTAGCATTCTCTAATAGGATAATCGTCTCCATTAGTTGTTTACTAATTTAAAGCTTTCTTTTATATGGGAGTTTTCAAAACGACCATAAGGCAAATCAATCAAATAAATCTGACGTGTTATAAAGAAACTTCTTAATTTTGTTGACAAACATTCACCATTTATTATATAATACCACAGTCTGAATTCAAAATAGTTTTAATTTAAAATACAAAAATTTTCTATAAGACAATTTTTTATACCGAAAAATTTTCTATAAGAAAATTTTTTATACCAATTAATTTTTTATAAGAAAATTTTTTATACCGAAAAATTTGCTATAAGAAATTTTATTGTACTAAAAAATTTTCTATAAAAAACTTTTTCATACCAAAAAATTTTGTATAAAAAAATGTTTATACCGATAAATTTTCTAAAAGAAAATTTTTTGAACCGAAAAAATTTCTAAAAAAAAATTTTTGTACCGAAAACTTTTCTATAAGAAAATCTTTTATACCGACAAATTTTCTATCAGAAAATTCTTTTCTATCAGAAAATTCTTCTACCGAATAATTTCCTATAAAAAAATTTTTTATACCGAAAAATTTTCTATAAGAAAATTTTTTATACCGAAAAATTTTCTATAGGACGATTTTTTGTACCGAAAAATTTTCTATAAGAAAATTTTTTATACCGAAAAATTCTCTATAAGAAAATTTTTTATACCGAAAAATTTTCTATTAGAAAATTTTTTATACCGAAAAATTTTCTATTAGAAAATTTTTTATACCGAAAAATTTTCTATTAGAAAATTTTTTATACCGAAAAATTTTCTATAAGAAAATTTGTTAAACCGAAAAATTTTCTATAAGAAAATTTTTCATACCGACAAATTTTCTATAAGAAATTTTTTTATATCGAAAAATTTGCTATAAGAAAATTTTAATACCGAAAAATTTTCTATAAGAAAATTTTTTAAACCGAAAAATTTTCTACAAGAAAATTTTTTAAACCGAAAAATTTTCTATAAGAAAATTTTTTATACCAAAAAATTTTCTATAAGAAATTTTTTTATACCGAAAAATTTGCTATAAGAAAATTTTTTATACCGAAAAATTTTCTATAAGAAAATTTTTTATACCGAAAAATTTTCTATAAGAAAATTTTTTATACCGAAAAATTTTCTATAAGAAAATTTCTTATACCGAAAAATTTTCTATAAGAAAATTTTTTATACCGAAAAATTTTCTATAAGAAAATTTTTTATACCGAAAAATTTTCTATAAGAAAATTTTTTATACCGAAAAATTTTCTATAAGAAAATTTTTTATACCGAAAAATTTTCTATAAGAAAATTTTTTATACCGAAAAATTTTCTATAAGAAAATTTTTTATACCGAAAAATTTTCTATAAGAAAATTTTTTATATCGAAAAAATTTTCTATAAGAAATTTTTTTATACCGAAAAATCTGCTATAAGAAAATTTTAATACCGAAAAATTTTCTATAAGAAAATTTTTTATATCGAAAAAATTTTTTAAACCGAAAAATTTTCTATAAGAAAATTGTTTATACCAATAAAAATTTTCTATAAGAAAATTGTTTATACCAATAAAAATTTTCTATAAGAAAATTTTTTATACCGAAAAATTTTCTATAAGAAAATTTTTTATACCGAAAAATTTTCCATAAGAAAATTTTTTATACCGAAAAATTTTCTTTAAGAAATTTTTTTATATAGAAAAATTTGCTATAAGAAAATTTTAATACCGAAAAATTTTCTACAAGAAAATTTTTTAAACCGAAAAATTTTCTATAAGAAAATTTTTTTTACCGAAAACTTTTCTATAAGAAAATTTTTTATACCGAAAAATTTTCTATAAGAAAATTTTTTATACCGAAAAATTTTCTACAAGAAAATTTTTTATACCGAAAAATTTTCTATAAGAAAATTTTTTATACCGAAAAATTTTCTATAAGAAAATTTTTTATACCGAAAAATTTTCTATAAGAAAATTTTTTATACCGAAAAATTTTCTATAAGAAAATTTTTTATACCGAAAAATTTTCTATAAGAAAATTTTTTATACCGAAAAATTTTCTATAAGAAAATTTTTTATACCGAAAAATTTTCTATAAGAAATTTTTTTGTACCGAAAAATTTGCTATAAGAAAATTTTTTATACCGAAAAATTTTCTATAAGAAAATTTTTTATACAAAAAATTTTCTGTAAGAAAATTTTCTATACCGAAAAATCTTCTATAAGAAAATTTTTTATATCGAAAAAATTTTCTATAAGAAATTTTTTTATACCGAAAAATCTGCTATAAGAAAATTTTAATACCGAAAAATTTTCTATAAGAAAATTTTAATACCGAAAAATTTTCTATAAGAAAATTTTTTATATCGAAAAAATTTTCTATAAGAAAATTTTTTAAACCGAAAAATTTTCTATAAGAAAATTGTTTATACCAATAAAAATTTTCTATAAGAAAATTTTTTAAACCGAAAAGTTTTCTATAAGAAAATTTTTTATACCGAAAAATTTTCTATAAGAAAATTTTTTATATCGAAAAAATTTTCTATAAGGAATTTTTTTATACCGAAAAATCTGCTATAAGAAAATCTTAATACCGAAAAAATTTCTATAAGAAAATTTTTTATATCGAAAAAATTTTCTATAAGAAAATTTTTTAAACCGAAAAATTTTCTATAAGAAAATTGTTTATACCAATAAAAATTTTCTATAAGAAAATTTTTTATACCGAAAAATTTTCTATTAGAAAATTTTTTATACCGAAAAATTTTCTATAAGAAAATTTTTTATACTGAAAAATTTTCTATAAGAAAATTTTTTATACCGAAAAATTTTCTATAAGAAAATTTTTTAAACCGACAAATTTTCTATAAGAAAATTTTTTAAACCGACAAATTTTCTATAAGAAAATTTTTTAAACCGAAAAATTTTCTATAAGAAAATTGTTTAAACCGAAAAATTTTCTTTAAGAAATTTTTTTGTATCGAAAAATTTTCTATAAGAAAATTTTTTATACCAAAAAATTTTCTATCAGAAATTTTTTTGTACAGAAAAATTTTCTATAAGAAAATTTTAGTACCGAAAAATTTTCTATAAGAAAATTTTTTATAACGAAAAATTTTCTATAAAAAAATTTTTAAGAAAAATTTTCTTCAACAAAATTTTTTATACCGAAAAATATGCTATAAGAAAATTGTTTACAAGGAAAAATTTTCTATTATAAAATTGTTTATAACAAAAAAAAAAAAACAACAATATTAAAAAACTAAATAATTTTTGGCTGTTATTTGCCAAAAATTGTAAGCTGGGAAGATATCTTTACTAGAGGTACCTGTATAGTAATTATATTTTGCCTAAAAAGCATAGGGATCATTCTTAGACCAAAGTAAGAGTCTGTCCCGAAGTTCGTTAAATTATCTTTAAAGTTGTGACCTGAACTTTGATAACAAATTTACATCCGATCGGGCGGACATCACTAAATTGACTCAAGAAGTGATCCTGAGTCCATTGGTATACTAACATATGGGTCTCAGATTAAATTTTAGTATGCATTGCAAACATCAATACAAACCCAATATACCAGTTCCACCCAAGATGGTGAGGGGTATAATTAGCATTAAATAAATAATAAAATAACGTATAATATAATTTTACACAATATATTTTTTACTACATACAATATTTTTGGGAAATTAAAGGAAAATTATCTCCTGTGTAATAGGCAAAGTCTAATAAAGACGTTTTCAATTCCAGTTTGAATATACAATAGTTTAAAATAAGAATACAATTTTTGAAATTTTTCGATCTTAACTTTTTTTATGTTTGTAAAACCAATTATTTTGGTCTTATTAACATTTCAGCATAATAAAGTGAAAAATCTTTCCTTCTAAAGTAGCTCTCCCGCATATAAAAAGATAATAGATGATTGAAATTTTTACTCGGTTCCCTAAATTTCATGTATTTTCCAGTTAGCAACCTATTCAAAAGTTCAGATATGAAAATATTAAAAACAAATCAAATAATTAAAAAACGACACCTACACAGAGTAGCACGGGTTATTGTACCACCATCCTGCACCATAAGCTATTGCGCAATTGTCTGTTGAACTGGCATTTTCACGATCATATGTTGAAAAGGTATAACCCAAATGAGTCGCAAATGAATTTATGACATCTCCATGAAAATCACCAAGTTTCTTAATTTTGTATTTTTCCTCTTCACTGCCAATAACAAATCTATCGTATTTGGCGTAATATGTTTTTTTACTGAAATCCTGTAAAATGATTAATAGCTCTTGAGGGGCTGCGAAATTGGTCATGGTGTACAATTTCTGCAGACCAATAAAAAACTCTCCATTTGAATTGCCAAAACCATCTTTATATTCATTCCAACTCCGATTGAAATTCTCAGAACTACGCTGACTCCTTAGAATTGGTTGCCACTTACGGCTATCCTTTAATAATTTCACATCGAATTCTTTGAAGTCTTCAATATCTTTTGATGTGTTTTTCAAAGCAATTTCTTGTAACTTAAAACTGTCAAAGGAATAAAAATATTACCTAAGAATTTAAAATAGATTTACCTTTCTGATAGTTTTTCCAATTTTGTGCTTTGTTGCTGTTTAAGATTAACTATTTCTAGTTTTAAGTTTAACATATTTTCATTGTAGCTATAAATATGAAGAGTTGAAAGGTTTGGAATTATTTAAATAATGTTAAATTGATTATATTATGAACAAAGAGTGTTCCGAATGAAATTTGTAGTTGGACTAAGTTAAATAAAACTCAATCCTTGCAACATAAAAACTATCCAAAATAAGCAAACTTATTGGTATATTGTAAAAATTCATTTAAAACTAAAATATTAATTTTTTTATTCGGTATTTATAAAATTATATACACTTTTTTAAGGTTCTTTCATTAATGATTTTACAGGTGCTTCTGTCGCCCCACCTACGCTTAAAATCAGACATGCTCAGGGACACTTTTTGCGCATTCTTAAATTCGTTTTTACAAGAGTCCAGTACTTTTCCACAGAGAGAAGTTTCTTTGTGACAGTAACTATTAGTCTGTCCGTCTATCTGTTGTCTGCACGATAGGGTCTGAACGAAAGGAAGTAGGTAACTGAAAATTAGAAGAAAAATTCTTAATTTCTTGAAAAATTTTGGTATTGAAATTGGGCGAAAAGGGTTCAGAGTTGAGAAAAGCTCTCGTATAACCTCGCTTAGGCAAATTGCTAATTTGCAAATAAATGTCAAATTATAAAAGGTATGAGGATAAAATTTAGTATAAAGAAGTTTCGGAGAAGTTTTGTCTAAAACAGTAAACGCATATTTCATTCGAAACGCTCTTCATGACTATAACATGAAATAATAATCTCGTTACCTTTTTGATATTTTTTCCAATTTGATATCTTGCTGTTTTCCAAGATTTGTTATATCTAGTTTTAAGGTTCCCATATTTTCATTTATGCTAAAATTGAAATATTATTATTTGTCAATAAGTTTAAGTCCCAATCAATAAAAATCGTAACTTAAAGCATTTGTTCAAATTACCTCATTCCAGATATGTTTTACCTTTTAAATTGCTTATCCGATTTCATATCCTGCTGTTGTATGGCTTTAGTCATTTCTAGTTTTAAGCTTTCCATATTTTCATTGTGGCTAAAAATTAAAAAAAAAAAACGAAAAATTTTCTATAAGAAAAATTTTTGTACCAAAAAATTTTCCATAATAAAAATTTTTATACCAAAAAAATTCGCATTAAAAAAATATTTGTACCAAAAAATTTTCTATATGTTAAATTTTTGTACCAGAAAATTTTCTATAAGAATATTTTTTGTACCAAAAAATTTTCTAAATAAAAATTTTTATAGTTAAAAATTTTCTATAAGAAAAATTTTTGTACCAAAAAATTTTCTACAAGAAAGAATTTTGTAACAAAATAAAAATTTAGTTACCTTTTTGATATTTTTTCCGATTTAATATCTTGTTGTTTTCCAAGATTTGTTATTTCTAGTTTTAAGTTTCCCATATTTTCATTTATGCTAGAATTGAAATATTGATAATTTTTAATGAATTTAAGTCCCAATCAAAAAAAAAATCGTAACTGAAAGTATTTGTTCAAATGTCCTCATTCCAGATATGTTTTACCTTTTAAATTGTTTTTCCGATTTCATATCCTGCTGTTGTATGGCTTTAGTCATTTCTAGTTTTAGGCTTCCCATACTTTCATTGTGGTTAAAAATTAAAAAAAAAAACATTTTACTATAAGAAAAATGTTTGTTCCAAAAAGCTTTCTAAAAGAAACATTTTTGTACCAAAAATTTTCTATAAAAAATTACTTTTGTACTAGAAAACTTCACATAAATAAAATTTATGTACGAAAAAATTTTTGTACCAATAATTTTTTCTATAAAAAATGTTTGTACCAAAAAATTTTCTATAAGAAAAATTTTCTATACGAAAAATTTTTGTACCAAAAAATCTTCTATAAGAAAAATTTTTGTACCGAAAAATTTTCTATAAGAAACATTTTTGTACCAAAAATTTTCTATAAAAAAAAACTTTTGTACTAGTAAACTTTTATAAGAGAAATTTTTGTACCAAAATATTTCCCATAAGAAAAATTTTTGTACAAAGATTTTTTTTGAGATAAATCTTTGTACCAAAATATTTGCTATAAGAAAGATTTTTTTACCAACAAATTTTCTAAAAGAATAATTTTTGTACCATAAAATTTTCTATAAGAAAAATTTTTGTATCAAAAAATTTTCTATAAGAAAAATTTTTGTACCAAAAAATTTTCTATAAGAAAAATGTTTGTACCAAAAAATTTTCTATAAGAAAAATTTGTGTACCAAAAAATTTTCTATAAGAACAATTTTTGTACCAAAAAATTTTCTATAAGAACAATTTTTGTACCAAAAATTTTTTATAAGAAAAATTTTTATACCAAAAAATTTTCTATAAGAAAAACATTTGTACCAAAAAATTTTCTAAAGGAACAAAACTTCTAAGGGAATAAAAAATTTTCTATAAGAAAAACTTTTGTACCAACAATTTTTCTATAAGAAAAATTTTTGAACCAAAAAATTTTGTATAAGAAACATTTTTGTACAAAAAATTTTCTATAAGAAACATTTTTTGTACCAAAAAGTTTTCTATAAGAAAAATTTTTGTACCAAAAAATTTTTTATAAGAAAAATTTTGGTAATAAAAAAATGTTTGTATCAAACAATTTTTGTACCAAAAAATTTTCCATAAGAAAAATTTTTGTACCAAAAAATTTTCTATAAGAAAAATTTTTGTACCAAAAAATTTTCTATAAGAAAAATTTTCGTACCAAAAAATTTTCTATAAGAAAAATTTTGTACCAAAAAATTTTCTGTACCAAAAAATTTTCTAGAAAAAAGTTTTTGTACCGAAAAAGAATAAGTTTTTAAGCCAAAAAATTTTCCATAAGAAAAATTTTAGTACCAACAAATTTTCTAAAAATATTTTGTACCCAGATATTTTCTATAAGAAAAATTTTTGTACTAAACAATTTTCTATAAGAAAAATTTTTGTACTAAACAATTTTCTATAATAAAAATTTTTGTACAAAAAAATGTTTTATTAGAAAATTTTTCTTTAAAAAATATTAAGTTGAAAATATTTCTGAATATGTTCTAATCGCGAATTAGAAATTTATTTACCTTTTTTCTGATTTCAAATTCTGCTGCTGCATTAGTTTAGTCAGTTCTAATTTCATGTTTTCCATATTGTTATTTTGGCTAAAAGTTAAGAGAATTGCAAATATGTCAATATCGTAATCAACCTTAAAAAACCATAGTTTTACCTTTGTAATAGTTTTTCCGTTTTAATATCTTGCTGCTGTTTTAGATTAGAAATTTCCAGTTTTAAATTTCCCATATTTTGATTGTAACTAAAAGTTTTTAAAATATCTCAATTATTAAAAATCCAATCCAACCTAAATCTTAACGAAAACAGAAACACGTTTATACGACTTGCACATTTTACAAGATTTGTTTGTGCTATTTTTAACTAGCGTTTTCTGTGAGTCTTTTTGTAGACTTTTTTTGATCACCAAGCTGATTAATCAGTTATTGATCATCTAAGGGAATCCTTTAAGTCTAATTTTGCTGATATTATCAATAGCAATCTCCCAATTGCTAGCTAGGACCCTCGCGCTTAACATTTAGTCTCGCAGACACCAACAAAATCAAAGTTTTAGACACAAATTTTATTGATATGCCAATAAAAACATATGAAAAAATATCCACGTACTTGTATGTATATAATAACTTAACCTCATAAGTAATAAATGAAGGGGTCTTGTTAGTTTTCCACAACGGATCTTGGAAGATATAAGTCATAAAAATTGTGTCTGGTAGCCTAATATGTCACTTGAATTTGAATTGTGTGAACTATATTTCATCGGTCGCAGAGGTTTAATATAAAACTGATTACATATTGGAAGATTTACCTTTGTAATAGTAATTCCGATTTGGCATCTTGCAGTTCTATCAGTTTAGTTAATTGTAGTTTTCTGCTATTGTCAATTACACTAGTCAACAAAATTCAACTTTTTGCGTTATGGACTTTTGAGTAAAAAAAAACGGTCTAGTTTAGTTGATTTAAAAAAAGTTACAAAATTTTATATTTTTTAAAAGCCATCGATATTATCGTATCTTTAAAACGCGTTGTGGGATTTCAAGAAATGACCTTCAAGTTTCTAATATACCAAATAAAATAACCTGAAAAGTCATTAATGAAAGGAGCTTTTTCTAATAACAAAGTAAGAAGAGTGAAATATCCGATTTTGTGTTTAAGCCATTTTCTTAAACTAATTTTCCCAAAATGTTGCAATTTGTTAAAAAAAAAAACTAAAAAGTTTTAACAAAAAAAGCTAAATAATTAAGAAATTTCGATGTTTTTATACTTATGGGACCATAGAATATCAAATAATAGTTTAAATAAAATGTTATTTTGATTGTTGACCAGTGTGACCATAAGCTCCATTAAAAAATTTACCTCCTTAATTGCAGCTGATTCAGATTATTTAGGTCCAGTTTTAGGTTTCCCATATTTTCATTTTGGCTATAATTTTAAAGAAATTGTTATATATTTAAAAAAATTGGTTAATATATTTAAGAGAATTTTTTCATTCGGTAACACTAAATAACCAAAAAATTTTCTGTGAAAAAAAATTTTAAAGAAGTTGAATAATTTTTCTACAATAAAGTTTTCTATAAGAAAAATTTTTGTATCAAAAATTTTCTATAAGAAAAATTTTTGTACCAAAAATTTTCTATAAGAAAAATTTTTGTACCAAAAATGTTCTATAAGAAAAATTTTTGTACCAAAAAATTTTCTATAAGAAAAACTTTTGAACCAAAATATTTTTTGCAGCAAAAATTTTTGTACCAAAAAATTTTCTATAAGAAAAATTTTTGTACCAAAAAAATAAGAAAAATTTTTGCAGCAAAAAATTTTTTAAGAAAAATTTTGGCAGTAAACAATTTTAGCAGTAAACAATTTTCTATAAAAAAAATGTTTGCACCCAAAAATTGTCTATAACAAAATTTTTGAACCAAAAAATTTTCTATCAGAAAATTTTTTCCACCAAAAAATTTTCTATAAAAAAATTTTTGAACTAACAAATTTTCTATAAGAAATTGTTTGTACCAAAAAATTTTCTATAAGAATAATTTTTGCATGAACAAATTTTCTAGTTCTAAGAAAAATGTTTGTACCAAAAAATTTTTGCAGCAAAAATTTTCTATAAGAAACATTTTTGCAGCAAAACCAATTTCGATAAGAAAAAATTTGCACCCAAAAATTCTATATAAGAGAAATGTCTATGAAAAAAATTTTTGTACCAACAAAATTTCTATGAGAAAAATTTTTGTAGCACAAAATTTTATAAAAGAAAAATTTTTGTAGCATAAAATTTTCTAAAAGAAAAATTTTTGTAGCAAAAAACTTTCTAAAAGAAACATTTTTATAGCAAAAAAATTCCTATAAGAAAAATTTTTGTACTGAAAAATAGCAAAACACTTTCTATAAGAACAATTTTTGAGCAAAAAAATTTTTTAAGAAAAATTTTTGCGGCAAAAAATATTTAAGCAAAATTTTTTAAGAAAAAATTTTCTATAAGAAAAATTGTTGCACCCAAAAATTTTCTATAAGAAAAATTTTTGTACCAAAAAAATTTCTATGAGAAAAATTTTTGTACCAACAAAATTCCTATGAGAAAAATTTTTGTAGCAAAAAATTTTCTATAAGAAAAATATTTGTACCAAATAATTTTTTATAAGTAAAATATTTAAACAAATAAAGAAAAGAAAAATTTTTGTACCAAAAATTTTCTATAAGAAAAATTTTTGTAGCAAAAAAAATGTTTATACCAACAAATTTTCTATAAGAAGATTTCGTATCCCGAAAAAATTTTCCATAAAAAAATTTTTATACGGAAAATTTTTCTATAAGTAAAATTTTATACCGAAAAATTTTCTATAAGAAACATTTTAATATCGAAAATCATTCTTTTATAAACATTTTTATGCAGACAATTTTTCTTTAAAAAAAATTGTATACCAAAAATTTTTCTTTAAAAAAAATTTTTTATATCGAAAAATATTCTATTGGAAAATGTTTTTATATCGAAAAATATTCTATAGGAAAGGTTTTTTATATCGAAAAATTTTGTATAAGAAAATTTTTTTATATCGAAAAAATTTTTTATAAGAATATTTTTTTATATCGAAAAATTTTGTATAAGAACATTTTTTTATACCAAAAATTTTTTATATGAGAAAATTTTTTGATATCGAAAAATTTTCTATAATAAAATTTTTTTATATCGAAAAATTTTCTATAATAAAATTTTTTTATATCGGAAAAATTTTCTATATGAAAATTTTTTTATATCGAAAAATTAAGAAATATTGTTAGCCAATTTATAAAAA
>OW121742.1:34168717-34181217 GCA_933228675.1 Stomorhina lunata | reverse complement strand
TGAGCCCAGCCTGACTATCGACTTATATAGTCACCTCACTATTTTCAGCTAAAAGACCCTGGATGAGCTCTGTAACCTTCCAAATGGCAAAAATCTCTGCCTGAAAGACACTGCACTCATCAGCGAGTCTGAGGATTTCCTAACGTTTTGATCCGTCAGGAAAACACCAGATACGGTACCGCAATCCATTTAAGAATCAACCGTGAAGATCGAAATGCCTTAAAAAGTGCTGTGTATTTGCTATCAGGAATTACGATTTCTTGTGCTGTTCTAAAAAGTAACTCCTTGACTAAATAGTCAGATCGTGGTTGACCTGACTCCAAGCCTGTTAAGCTCACAATGGAGTGTCCCGCATGCCTACATCTAAGTATACCCCACTCCTACAGTCTTACTTTACTCCTGGTTGCCACTCTCTTTATGAAAATATCAAGAGGGTACAGTGACAACATGATGTCGAGGGCTGCCTTTAAGGGCACCGTTTACACCGATACTAGCACAATATTGCAACACAGGAAGTTTGAAACTTCCAACCTTATACCTTGTGGTGAAGAGGACTAACTCCGTCTTGTCGGGATTTATCCCCAGTCCTTTATTACTGGTCCAGGAGAAGAGTTCTACTAGAACCGATTGCATAATATCACTTATTGTATCTGGAAATTTGCCTGATACGAGCAACACTACATCATCGGCTCGGGCTACGACCTTTCTTCCCAGTCAAATAGATTCGAGTTGATGATCCTACTGTTAAGCATGTTCACAATCCAATCTATTATAAAGCCCTGTATATTTATGTCCTCAAGTGAACCCCGAATTGCTTCAATTGCAATTTTGTTAAAAGCAGCCTCGATATCGAGGGTATACACTTAAATGTCAATAAATTATAAATAGCTATGATCGCTAAATGTAGCACAAGGAAATTGTATGTCAATGCCAGCCAGTATGCAAAATTTTGTCACAATTGGTCACCATTTGACCATAGCGCCCATATAAAAAACTTACAGAAACACAAAAATACCAAAACGGAATTGGGTTTCTGTCCGTCAAATAAAAGTGCGACATCGCCTTAACTAAAAGAGCCAGATTAACAAAATTTTGAAAAACCTTGCCCCGGGAATCACATATTAAGATGATAAATTAAATCCAATTCTAATAGATATGACAACTTAATTTAGAACAAGAAAATTTTATGTCAATACATCAAATTTTGTATGATTCGGTCCATATTTGACTATATCTTTCAAATAAAAGCCACTAAAAAGTTATTAAATTAAGCTTTATAGAAAAACCAGTCAGTGCATAAAATTTTGTGAAAATCGGTCACCATATAACTGTAGTTCTTACATATATAACATCCCCTTATTATACCCTTCACCACCATAGGTGAAAAGGTATTATAAGTTTGTGCTGATGTATGTAACGTATAGAAATATTTGACCCACCTTTTAGTATACCAATAGGTTTAGAATCACTTTCTGAGTCGATTTAGCGATGTCCGTCCGTTTGGACGGCTGGCTGGTTGGCTGGCTGGCCGGCTGGACCCCCATTGTAAACCATGTAGTCAAAGTACAGGTCGCAATTCTAAAGATAATTTGATGAAATTTGGCACAGATCATTTTTTGTTAGCGGGACCATGTCTATTAAAATTCGTCAAATTCGATCTATTATTTATGGTACCTTCCATAGGTTCCACTTCCCGGAATTGATATATTGGCCACAAATATCAATATTTTTTCATGAAATTTAAAACAAATACTGCTTATGTGAACTAAAATCACTGTACCAATCAATCAATGTATCAAATAATTGAAATCGGTCTGCATTTAACCATTGCTCCCATACAAACTCTTCTGTCAAAACGCACTAAATGAAACAAAAATCACTAAAACGCTTGTAAATCTGAAGAAAATAGGAATATTAAGTTTATTTCGAGATAATCGGACCATATTTGACCCTAGCTCTCATATAAGAATAAATGACGGAAACAGCTTAAATACCTAAGTTTTGAGAAAATGTTTGTATGATGGCCAAAATTTTGCAAATATTTGTCTTTATACAGGAAAAAGAATACCTTTGACCTTAGTGTTGAAGGGTATCGTATGGTCGGGCCTGACCGACTTTATAACTTTCTTACTTGTTATATCTACAATTAAAAATAAATAGCGAAAATAGCCGATTTTTAAATAATCAATATTTTGATTAATAATTTTTCCAAACGACCCCTCGTTCATTTAGTGATTTTGTGTGTAAAGGAAAACATACTCATACATAACATTTGTGGGTCTATATTTGTACATAAACATACAAACATAAACATATTTACTTATTTACATACTAACACAAATAAATTTGTCATGTGCAGATTAACACACAAACTATATAAATGCATGTGTAAAATATGGCAAAAACAAAAACTATGAGAAAAATATATTAAATTTAAATTTATGGTTCGGCAAATTAATTTCCCATCGATTAAACATACACGTAAGGTGCAAAAGTTAAATGGATTATAGACGTTTATTATCAAATCAATTATTTTCTTTAACGCCCAAATGATTTTGTTTCAGTCATTTAAAACAAAAAACGAAGATTATGTAGAGACGGGAAGTTATGAAAAACCCAAAAAGGAAATAAGATAATAAAAACAACTTTTTTTTATATTAATAAATTTCACTTCTTATTTAAAGTTATAAATTTTTACTAACAAACAAATCTATGCATGTGATTTAAAAAATCCTACTCAACTTCAATGACCCCTTAAACCACCAACAAACAGCTTCACATGTGTGTGAGCTAGTATACAAATCAATTTTATCCTTTCAACTAAACACACACAAATACACTTTCAAGGCAAAAATTGAAAAAAAAAGAGAAAAGATCACACAAAAAATTCACTCGACATCACAAATCATGCGGTCGGCCACAGACATGCCACAACAGATTAAGCGTCGCATGTAAATTTAAAACCCAAATCTAGAATCCGCACATGCTGGGCATGAATATAAAAGGATTTGTTTTAACAGAAAACGGAAATGGAAAAATCAACAACAGGAAATAGTGATATTGAGAATAAAAGTTTAAAGCAAAGAAGACAACATGAGATTGTAGCTTTTGTAATGGACAGGTGACAAGTTTTATAGATTATTTTCAATTCACATTCATAAATTTTATGAAAATTTAATTAATATTTATGTTGGAGGTGTTATGAGCAAATCTAGGTTAAACTTTTCTATGTTCAAATACAATTATAACAAATAATTTATAAAATTTGTTATACAAATTTTGAATATTAAATTTCTTTGAAAAAGATATTTAGACTGAAGAATTTTTGTTCTGGAAAATTTTCTACAAAAACATTTTAACAAAATTTTCTATAAAAAAATATCAATAATGAACAATTTTTTATAGAAACATTTTTAAAGTAAAAAATTTTCTATAGAAATATTTTCAAAGTGAAAAATATTTTATAGAAAAAAAATAGAAAAATTTTTATAGTGAAAAGTTTTCTATAGAAAAATTTTTATAATGTAAAATTTTTTATAGAAAAATTTTTATAGTGAAAAATTTTCTATATAAAAATTTTTATAGTGAAAAATTATCTTTATAAAAATTTTTATAGTGAAAAATTTTCTTTAGAAAAATTTTTATAGAGAAAAATTTTCTATAGAAAAATTTTTATAGTGAAAAATGTTCTATAGAAAAATTCTTAGAGTGAAAAATGTTCTTTAGAAAAATTCTTATAGTAAAAAAAGTTCTATAGAAAAATTTTTATAGTAAAAAAATTTCTATAGAAAAATTTTTATAGTGAAAAATTTTCTATAGAAAAATATTTATAGTGAAAAATTTTCTATAGAAAAATTTTTATTGTGAAAAATTTTCTATAGAAAAATTTTTATAGTGAAAAATTTTCTATATAAAACTTTTTATAGTGAAAAATTTTCTTTAGAAAAATTTTTATAGTGAAAAATTTTCTATAGAAAAATTTTTATAGTGAAAAATTTTCTATAGAAAAATTTTTAAAGAGAAATTTTCTATAGAAAAATTTTTAAAGAGAAATTTTTATAGTGAAAAATTTTCTATAGAAAAAATTTATAGTGAAAAATTCTCCATAGAAAAATTTGTATAGTAAAAAATTTTCTATAGAAAAATATTTATGACAAATAATTTTCTATAGAAAATTTTTTATATTGAAAAATTTTTTATAAAAAAATATTTATGATAAATAATTTTCAATAGAAAAATTTTAATAGTAACAAATTTTTTTTAAGACAATTTTCATAGTGAAAAATTTTCTATAGAAAAATTTTTTTAGTGACAAATTTTCTATAGAAAAATTTTTATAGTGACAAATTTTTTATAGACAAATTTTAATAATGAACAATTTTCTATGGATACATTTTTATAGTGAAAAATTTTCCATAGAAAAATGTTTATAGTAAAAAATTTTGCATAGAAAAATTTTTATAGTGAAAAATTTTTGTTGTGAAAATTTTTATAGTAAAAAAAATTTCTATAGAAAATTTTTTATATTGAAAAATTTTTTATAAAAAAAAATTTATGATAAATAATTTTCAATAGAAAAATTTTAATAGTGACAAATTTTTTTTAGAAAAATTTTTATAGTGAAAAATTTTCTATAGAAAAATGTATTTAGTGACAACTTTTCTATAGAAAAATTTTTATAGTGACAAATTTTCTACAGAAAATTTTTTATAATGAACAATTTTTTATAGAAACATTATTATAGTGAAAAAAATTTTTATAGTAAATAATTTTCTATCGAAAAATTTTTATAGTAAAAAATTTTCTAAAGAAAATTTTTATAGTAAAAAACTTTCTATAGAAACATTTTTATAGTTACAAATTTTCTATAGAAAAATTTTTGTAGCTAAAAATGTAGCAAAAATGATTCCGTAGAAAAATTTTTATATTAAAAATTTTTTATAGAAAAACTTTTTTTAAAAAAACATTTTATAAAAATTTTATAATGAATCAAAGTGAAAAATTTTCTGTAGAAAAATTTTAATTATATAAAAATTTTTATAGAAAAATTGTTATAGTAAAAAATTTTCTACAGAAAAAAATTTTTTAAGTGAAAATTTTTTATAGAAATAACAATTTATTACAAAAATTTTATAGTGAAAAATTTTTAAAGAAAAATATTGATAGCAAAAAAATTTATAGTAACAAATTTTTAAAGTAAAAAATTTATACAATAAAAAATTTTTTGTAGTTTACAAATTTTTTTTATGGTTAACAATTTTGTATAGGAAATTTTTTACTATAAGTTTTCTATGCCGAAAAAATTTCCTTATATTTGATTTCATAAGAGTAGGGTATTATATAGCCATGTTTGACTGTCTATAAGTTAAGACATTTTTGATGAAGACAAAACTTTTATATGTGTATGTATTTAACTAACTAACTATCTATGTTCTATTATGTTGTTAATGCAAAAATCTGTCATCTTTATTTCCAAGTTGTCATTTCAGAAAACTCAGCTCAACTTTTTTTAGATAATAAAATATGTATAACTTTAGTTCAGTGAGCATTAGCTGGAGCTTTTTGTTATTACTTTTTGTGATTACCTTAAAAAAGCATATTAACCTGGTTAGAACGTGTCTCAAATCATATAACATTTCTTTTTCGTTCTATATTTTTGCTTTGCATATTTAATTTTAAGTTACCAGTTCTATGTTATATGTCTTCCTTTTATATGGAGTCTCTACAGGCATATAGTAATTGGTGTGAGGCACTTATAATTGATTGCAAAATTATGTGGCACGTCTCAAGGGAATCATGAGTTTTTCCAGCAAGACTTTCTAAAGTTTGAAAGTGGCTTAGGAAAAAAATAATTTCAATAAACTATTTAGTAAAAGGTGCAACTTTTTTGAATAAGTTTTTAAAAATTTATGTGAATGTGTGAAATTAATTAAATAATCTAATCTAAAATATGTGAAAATCGATTTTATCATTAAAACAAGTAAGAGTGGTATATTCGGCTTTGCCGAATCTTGGATACCCTTCACCAATGGTGTTCCAAAAGTACTTAATGTAATTCGTAGCAATATTTGGTTATACTAGTATTATATGCAAAGAGTCTTTAAAATTAAGAGTCGGAAAACGAAAACCTTTTCGGTGGCGTCATCATCTAGAATAGTTATGCACCCAAAGGTTAGGTTGGGCAGGTGGCTGATGTCTGGGGAAGCTTCACTTGGGTTCTAAAGTGGTCCCTTTGTGAAAGATAATGATTACTAGACTACAAGTAGAGAATGCATATTTAAGCCAGCCAGTAGCTTCGAAATAAAATAGACACATATTTTACGAACATTTAATAAAGTTCGATAGACCAGATAAACCATGCAGAAAAGATGCTTCAAAATGTAGATGCCCTTACATTTGCAATAGCATATCGATTTGATGAAGTTTAAGTATTCTGGCATGCAACCCAAAAACACAGTGCCCAGTGAGGGTTGTGCACTTTAATTCGTACGAATTATCCAACTAGTAAAAGTTCTTGATTAGTTATGTAAAACTCTGAAGTTAGCGGACTGATTTAGGTCAAAGCTTTAACAATGATTGTCAATGTATACAAGCCTTAAAATTATAGGGTATACACTCTTAGTTTTAGATACATACGTGAAATATATAGCTTTTGAATGGATGGTTATCAGCTTTGTCGGAAAAGTTTACTTATTAATTTGAAGTTAGTTAATTAATTAAAATGAACACTTCATCAATAATATTTGGGATGTATAGTTCTTTCGATCTGTCAGATGGATGTTTGGAAAGTTTTGCTCTAGTTCTTTGTGCAATTTTAATGTGATTTAATTTATCAGCATTAAATCGATTCCCGGTCGGGTTTATATGGGAGATTTCACTAAATGTGAATAGAGCTCGCCCATTTTCAATATCGAACTTTTCAAGAGATCAGAAATACTTTTGTCAAATGTTGTCCCTCTAGAAAGTTTATTTTAGGCGCTATTGTCCTGAATATCAATATTGTACAACGTCTTTATACTAAATGTCATCATCGTATCTATTATAATTTGTCATTTATTAGCTACTAAGAGATTGCCTTAGGCGAAGTTATACGGGATCAATTGTCAAACGTGAACGGATTTCTCCCAATTGCAATTAAAAAATTTAAATTTTTGTTGATATGTGAGATACTTACATACATATGTAGGTTTTGAACGGATAGCATTTTTGTACTTCCTAGGAAGATTACCTATAATTTGATAAATATATAATACATTCTCAAATGTTATCATAATGTTCAAAAGTCAGACACAAAATTAAGATAAATGCAGTGTGTCTGTCTGCTAAAACCAGATTTGTGGAGCTCCTGAATTGTCCCACCCTGAATTTCAACATTGTCGATCAAAACACCATCGCTTAACGCTAAATTATATCTACCACAAATTACAGAATGCATCAGGATTTAGATAATCCCCTGCGAAGGACGCTATTAAACTTCATCAAAATAAACATCTTAGATATCGACAAAACAGGAGCTCCAAAAACTTGACTACAACAGAAAAAAGGACAGACAGGTAGACGGACGGATAAACAAACAGACGGACGGACGGGCAAACAAACAGACGGACGGACTGAGGTCGCGAAATCGATTCTTGTGCCGATTCTGAGTTGATCGGTACAATTTGAATGGTATTCATAATCAGATTTGTGGAGTATATATATCAGATTTTAGAAAATCCTCCCATAAACAACGATGTCAAATTTCATCACAATCGGTCCATAAACACCTGAGATATCGCTGAAACAATACTTACAAAATGTAAACAAAATTTCTTAGACACGTACTTTGGGCAATTTGCTGTACATCAAATGTAGTGTTATGGCGATATCTCAATTGTTTATAGACCGCTTTTGATAAAATTTAATAACGTGCTTGGTGGGGGAATTTCCTAAAATCTGATATAAAATTTATGTAGGTCCGTACTAAAGGAGGATAGTTTTTCCTATTTCTGCATTTAATTTTTTCAACAAACATTCTCTAATGTGTACTTTGGGCAATTTGCGATACATCAAATTCAGTGTTTTGGCGATATCTCAGTTGTTTATGGACTGATTTTGATAAAATTTTACAGAGTGCTTTGGGAAAATATTTCCTACAATCTGATATATAACATATTATCACATGTACACCAGGAGTATCTTTTTTCTCTTGTTATTTAAAAGTGTGTTTCAATCAAAAATTTTCAAATTTTCGTCTAATTTTTAGTATTTTTTCGATATTTTCGGTTTTATAAACCGATTTTAATGAAATTTAATAGCGTTCATTGCGGGAGAATTTCCTAAAATCTGATATATAATTTATGTAAGTCCATCCTCCAGGGGCTTCAGAAACTTGATTTCAACAGACAGACAGACAGACGGACGGACAGACAGACAGACAGACAGACAGACGGACATCGCTTAATCGATTCTCCTCCCGATTCTGAGTCGATCGGTATAATTTTTATGGGGTCTACGATCACTAATAAAAAAATTACAAACGGAATCACAAACTTATAATACCCTTTCACCTATTGGTGAAGGGTATAAAAAACTTAGTTCTGAATAGAAGTCGAATTTTTGTTGACAAATATATAAATCTACATATGTTAAAAATAATATGATTAGTCCTTAGTTCCAAAACGAATATATGAATTATATTTCATTGTAGTTCATCATAAATAATTGGACAGATATATGACATCATTGAATAGACTTAGGAAGTGATACAAAGTCGATTGCCATATTTTTTTTTTTTTTGAAATATGATTACTTTATTTCTGTCATACTCTTAAAATATACATATAGTTTTAAATCTTGACAATTTTTTAAATTCAACCAAAACTGTTCTCTCACGGGCAAAAAACTTTATGTCAACTCTTATACATATTGTGCATTTTAATCAAGGAAGCTCTTGAGGAAATTAAAATGAAATATATTATCCCCACAGTTTTAAACTATGGAAGCAATGTTCCAAAGCAGTTAAGTCACTTTAAAAGAAAATAAATCTACTGTTTTCCTAAAATCAACTAAGAGCTAGCTATAGAGTATTTGAAGCTTGTGACCACTACAAAAGACACTCAAGTCATATATTAATTAAAACTTTTCATTTTAATTTGAGACTATCCTCATCTCGACAACTGTTGGGATTTTATATACACGTTTTGACATCGAAAAACACTCACACTTAAAAACATTTAAATAATTTTAAATGTTTGCTAAATGTTTTTAAAAACTTATAAACTATTGCAGAATTGATGCTAAGAAAAATGTCTAAAATAAAACATGTTTGAGGGTGACAAAGGTCTATAAAAAGGTTTCGCTTCAAAAGTTTTCGGTTTACAAATAAAATTAAATTTAAGAAAAATTTAGGAAAATAATGTTATAAGACAGGATTTTAAGGCATTTAAAGACTTTTACGTATACATTATATTAAATATCTAATACGCCATTATATTACTCAAACGCTATATACAAGATTCAAATGAAATCTAACTATAGACAAATTTTGCAATACAAACTCTTTTTCTGTAAGAAAATTTTTAATATAAAATTTTTTGTAATGAACAAATTTTCATTACAAAAATTTTTCTATAGAAAAATTTTCATCAGAAATATTTCTACAGAAAAATTTTCATTAGAAAAACTTTTTTATAGAAAAATGTTCTATAGAAAAATTTTCATTATAAAATTTTTCTTTGGAAAAATTTTTATTATAAAATTTTTCTTTGGAAAAATTTTTATTATAAAAATTTTTCTATAGAAAATTTTTTTCATTTGAAAAATTTTTCTATAGAATTTTTTTTTTTTTCATTTGAAAAATTTTTCTATAGAATAATATTCATTTGAAAAATTGTTCTATAGAATTTTTTTTTTTTTTTTTTTATTTGAAAAAATTTTCTATAGAATAATTTTCATTTGAAAAATTTTATTATTGAAAATTTTGTTTTTTTTTATTTGAAAAAATTTTCTATAGAAAAATTTTATTTAATAATCTTTAGAAAATTTTTCACAATAAAATTTTTTTAATACAAAATTTTTCTTTTGAAATTTTTTCACTTTAAAATAAATTTTTTTACTAAAATTTTTAGAATGTAAATTTTTTCATAGAAAATTTTTACCCAAACAAAGTTCTTCACTATAATTTTTTTATATAAAATTGTTTACAAAAAATTTTTGTATAGAAAATTTTTCATAAGAAAAATTTTTAATTTAAATTTTTCAATAAAAAAAGTTTTAATATGAAAATTTTTCAATAGAATAATTTTCACTTCAAAGTTTTGCTATAGAAAATTTTAAATTATTAATATTTTTCTATAAAAAATTTTTCACTATAAAAAATTTTTGCAATAAAAATGTTTGTATAGAAAATTTTTCACTATAAAATTTTTACTGTAAAAAAATTTTATATAGAAAATTGTTTATTATTCAAATTTTTCTATAGAAATTTTTTAGCTATCAAAATTTTTCAATGGAAAATTTTCCACTATAACAATTTTGCTATAAAAAGTTTTTCACTTTAAAAATTTTTCTAAAGAAAACTTTTCACTATAAAAATATTTCTATAGAAAATTATTCACTATTAAAATTTTTCTATAGAAAATTTGTTACTGTAAAAATTTTTCTATAGAAAATTTGTTGCTACAAAAATTATTCTATATAAAATTTTTTTATACAAAATTTTTTGCTCTTGATATTTCCCTATAGAAAATTTTTGACTATAAAAATTTTTCTATAGAAAACTTTTATATAAAAAAAATTCTATAGAAAATTTTTCACTACAAAAATTTTTCACTACAAAAATTTTTCAATATAAAAATTTTTCTATAGAAAATTTTTCTATAAAAAATGGTCATTATAAGATTTGTTCTATAAAAAATATTCATTATAAAATTGTTTCTATAGAAAAATTTTTATTGTAAAATTCTTTCTGTAGAAAAATTTTCATTATAAATTTTTTCTATAGAAAAATTTTTATTGTAAAATTTTTTCTGTGGAAAAATTTTCATTACAAAATTTTTTCTATAGAAAAATTTTCATTATAAAATTTTTTCTATAGAAAAATTTTCATTGTAAAGTTTTTTCTGTAGAAAAATTTTCATTGTAAAGTTTTTTCTGTAGAAAAACTTTCATTGTAAAATTTTTTCTGTAGAAAAATGTTCATTATAAAATTTTTTCTATAGAAAAATTTTCATTATAAATTTTTTTCTGTTGAAAAATGTTCGTTATAAAATTTTTTGTATAGAAAACTTTCCATTGTTAAATTTTTTCTATAGAAACATTTTCATTATAAAATTTTTTCTGTAGAAAAATTTTCATTATAAAATTCTTAAATTTTTCATACACATTTTTTCATGAAATTTTTTCTTCACAAAAATTTGAATTATAAATTTTTTTGTATAGAAAAATTTTGATTATAAAATTTTTTCTTACAACAAATTTTCGTAAAATGTTTTTATTATAAAATTTTTTCTCTGCAACAATTTTCATTGCAAAAATTTTCATTTTAAAATTTTTCATTTAGAAGCCTTTCATTGTAAATTTTTTCCTTTAGACAAATTTTCATTATAAAATTTTTTCTAGGGAAAAATTTTTATTAATAATTTTTTCTAGGCAAAAATTTTCATCATAAAATTTTTTCTGTAGAAAAATGTTCATTATAAAATTTTTTCTGTAGACAAATTTTCGTTACAAAATTCTTATTATTTTCATTCACATTTTTTCATAATTTTTTTTTTTATAGAAAAATTTGTTTATAAATTTTTTTCTATAGAAAAATTTTGATTATATATTTTTTTTTACGAAAAATTTTCATAAAATGTTTTCATTATAAAATTTTTTCTCTACAACACTTTTCATTGCGAAAGTTGTCAATAGAAAATTTTTCATTTAGAAGTCTTTCATTACAAATTGTTTCCTTAAAAAAATTTTCATTATAAAATGTTTTCTATCTAAAAATATTCATTATAAAATTTTTTCTAACGAAAAATTTTTATTGTAAAATTTTTTCTTTAGAAAAACTTTTTCTATAAAAAATTTTTTTTAATTTTTGTTTGCATAGAAAAATTGTCATTATAAAATTTTTTCTATAAACAAATTTTTATTAAAAATTTTTTTCTATAGAAAAATTTTCATTGTAAAATTTTTTCTATAGAAAAGTTTTCATAATAAAATTTTTTCTATAGAAAAGTTTTCATGATAAATTTTTTTTCTTTTGAAAAATTTTCATTAAGGAATGTTTCCTAAAAAAAATTTAAAATAAAAATGTTTTCTGTACAAAACTTTTATTGAAAATTTTTTTCAACAAATAATTTTATTACAATTTTTTCTATGGAAAAAAATTTATTTTAGGATCAGTCAGCAGGAAGATAACTCAGAAGTTTTAGTATAAATCAGCAGTTTAAGGATGATTCGGCAGTTTAATTTCGATTCAGTAGACTTGGCACATTTAGGATGACTCAGCAGATTCAGGATAAGTCAGT